>CACVKI010140601.1:0-15760 GCA_902732785.1 Trichogramma evanescens | reverse complement strand
CAAATGAGAGTGAAAAATAGTTTTCGCGGGTAACGAAAAAAGCCGATGCTGTGTATATGAGTAGCGTAACGCCGCAGCTCTCTCTGTCATACTTGCCAGAGGGAGCGCGAGGCGCGCTCCTCAATTTGTAAGTACAAATTTGAATTCTACATCAAATTTTACATTAAAAACCATGATTCAACAATTTTTTCATGTTAACCCCAGAAAATCAGAATTGCAAGCAGAATATCAGCAGAAAAAGAAAATTCAACTTTGAGGCCCTGAAAATTCAATAGGGTTGGACCTAGAGGGCTGAAACTTTCAGGATTTTCACTTTTCAATGTACTCTTCAAAAGTACATAATTTGTTTATTTACAATTATTTATTTACTCAATAAGTTATATTAAGTAAATCAATATTTTCAATGTAATACTAAGCAGCCTTTAATACGTTATTGTTTATCACTTAGTTACTTAAGGGTTCACAAAATAATCAAACTTAAAAATAAATGAACCTTTCGAACTGAAATAAAAAAAAATCAAAATTAAAAGATGTGTACATGATTGCAAAATAAGACTGGTATAACAAAAGTGCCTTTTTATTGTTTCCCTCCAAGTAATAAGCTATTTGCACACAAAGTATCATCGTGATTTCTGCATGTTCGGTCGGCCCAGCACGCGCAGAAAACTCGTTTTTTCTTCTTTCTCTCTCTATATCTTGCTAAATTCATAAAACCCCTCTCCGGAAAATATCTGAATCGATATTGTAATTTACATATTAATATCCTGATATTGTAATTTACACTATTTAAAAAAATCTCGGCTGCAGCATGCCAAAGTTATCTGGAGTGAGCCTAATAAACGCGAGTGCAAGATTGACAACCGCCGCCAGTTGCGTATTATATTTTTCATTATAACGTGCGGAATGTCGATTATAATTAGATCGTCAGCTGTGCGAGAAAGTAGTACATTCCACAAGCAGTGATGAAAATGTAAAATTTTATAACAAATAGAGCTAGTAAATAAAAATTATCCAATGAAACTAGCTAAAATTTGTTAAATTTATTTACCGCTAGTATGCAAAGGACTTGCACTTCCAAGTTGTTTTTCGAAAATTGTCCGTAAAAACCTGCATGCTTAAATACAGAATGGATAAATTTTCAAAACTTCATTGGTAAAAGCTATAGGATAAATATCAAATCAAACTATAAAACTGAAATTTATAGTGCATAAGCGAATATAAAAATATCCTTATTTCCATGTTTGAAAATTATAATTTATAGCTTTACAATCTTATTAGAGAATATAATTATTTTTATACAAGTTTTTCCAAGTGGAAAGCTTTGTTATAAGGCTATAAATAAAATGATATAAAAATGATTGTAGAACAATAAAAAAATTAACTGAACCACAAAGATCATTATAAAGTATAAGAATTGTGAGGTCTATCTAATAATATTATAAATGAACAATTATTTTAATTTTTTTTGAGCTTTAAAAATAATGACGATCAGGAGAAAATTATATTTAAAAAATCCAAAAGAAAACATACCCTTGAAAAAATGTCTGTAGGATCCTGCGAAATTCCTACAGGAATCTTATAGGATTCATGTAGGAATTTTGCGAATCCTACATGAAATTTTTTCAAGGGTATGGATAAAGTTATATTCTTGAAACAAATTCACAAAGTATATCATTAATACAGCATTTATGATTTTAAAATAAACATAAAATGCAAGAGTTATTTTAGATCTTATTAAACCAAATAATTCAAATCTGAAATCATCTGAAGTATAATATATCAAAATATGTTCTGATTAATTTGATAAAATTACTAAAAATGCAATCATTTTAAAATAGAGATAAATTAAGCATACATCTCAACTAGGGGGCTAAAATATGTGTTTAAAAGTATTCATCTTTCTTTAGATTGTTTTATTTTATTTTAATTATTGATCAAATACAGACATATGTTTTATAAACTGTCATAAAATCATTTTAAGGAAAGCTTAAAACTGATAAAATTTTTGATTTTAAATAACAAAAATGTTCAGAGTGTGCCACAATAAGTTTTGTAGATCTAAGAAATTTCTCTGATAGGTTCTATGATTTGAATGTTCATTCTATGTGTATAATTTGTTAGTTAACATGGTTAGTTTATTGATTTATTGCTTAAAAAGTTTTTTTTAACTTCAAAATCAATATTTTGAATAGATAAAGTTGAATATTATTTTTACTAGTGTAAGCATATAAGAATATTGATTGATAATTGATAAGCATAAGATAATAATATTTTTGGCTAAAGTATCTTTCCACTCTTGTAGGCATCATCATATATTCATCAATCATATGGAAATAATATGTTTATTTTAGAATATTATTGATAGTGTAATTCAAAGATTTGATAATTAAGTTTGTATTGAAATAACACAACATTTTTAAATTTAATCAAATTTTAATTACTCTATTGATTTACTAATCAAAATTTTAATGTTACTAAAAAAACCATCATATTAATCAAAAGAAGTTGCAAAATGTAATTATTCTATAATCATAATTAATACAATTTATAACATTTATTTCAAATTTCAAATATTAAAAAATGTATAATCATTAAAAATAATTTATTTCAAGTTTAAGTTTATGCTGCAAAAAATTAAGTCGAGGTTACATGTGTAAAGTACTTAGAATATCTCCGTAGTAAGACTTTCATGTAAAATAGTTATTTTAATCAGATAATTTATTGGCATACCAAAAACTGCTTGTTAGATAGACTTTCATTGTCATTTGCTTGAGTCATTTTTCTCGTAAATAAACAAGAATCGCATGAAATGATGTGAAGCGATCGATAACCTATTACCTATAACACACAAACTGTCAGCAATCGGCACGTTTTCAGCACAGCGTGCTCTTATAATGTTATCATTCAACCGTCTGCTTAGCGGTAGTAAGCTCATCCAATAGCGTATAGTGGCACCCTATGACAAATAAGGGAAAATATTATTTTAAGATGAATTCGGGACTAATGGGTCTCAATTGATAAAAATTATCTTATAAAAATTTCGCGGGATCCTATAGGAAATTTTTATAAGGGAATAGGGCCCGAGGGCTCTAATGTTATAACCAGCGTTGGTTTCAGTGGGCTCTACGCTCATAGTCTATGACCAAAATATACCGTGGCGCCGGTGGTAGCGCAGAGCTGAAACGGGCTATCGAGCATACAGATATACGAGCGCGAAATATATGTTGAACTCATTTGATTAATAATTATCATTAAATGGTAAATTAATTATCGGATAGTTGTTGAAATAAATATATTTTATTATAATTTAATCAATGTACAATATTATTTTTACTTTAATAAAGAATAACTACATATGCGCGCCACCGCCGGCGCCTCGGTATACTTCAATCATAGACTATGAGCATAGAGCCCACTGAAGCCAACGCTGGTTATAACCGTGTTGAAATATCAGAACTGCAAGCTTGATCGATAGATAAAACAACATTTTTTCATGAGCCAACACCCAATTATAGGTTATTGCAACGTGTTTTTTCGATATTTAAGGCTTAAAATAATCTTCCCCCTTATAAAAATTTCCTATAGAATCCCGCGAAATTCCTACTGGAATCCTATAGGACTCCTGTAGGAATTTTGCGGGATTCTATAGGAAATTTTTATAAGGGGCCCATCTGCTTTTATAGTCGATTGAACACATATCATTGTTGCTTGGCTCATGATTATTCGTTGTTTAAGGATACGCACTAATGATTTCTCGAAATTTTACTCATAACAATTAATTTCTCGATATGATCATAAACGATCCATAAAATTTTTTTTGTGGTCAAATAATTCGCTATTAAATTTCCTGTACGTACTTATAAACTCAGAAATTCATGATTTTTATAATAAATCATGTTAAGAAAGCAAAATCGATAATAAAAAATTTCAAAGTATTTGTCTAAAAAATTTTATAGTGCTGATTTGAATATAAGCCTCAAAATGCACCATGTGTATTATATAATACATCGCTTATAGTCGGGATCACATTATATAATTCACGATTAAACGATACCACCACGTCCTTTGGTGGTCAATTTAGATATTGTTAACACCCAGTTGGGTATGTTTAGAACTTTTAATTGAAAGTTCATACCTTTATATGATTTTAACAATTCAGATCGTATTGAAAAGTTTAATCTGACCTCTGAGAAAAACGAATTAGAATGCCTTACCGGAATGCATGGTGGTATGTACGTATCGATTGATCGCAAATAGGCCTTTTTGACAGTTGTCACTATTGGTCCCTTTACTGATCATGGCCTGGAGGCCAACAGCTGGTCGATTTATGACCGTCACTGAAAACTGTCAACAATTTGATTATAGTATAAAAATGTTGATTACAATTCAAAAACGAATTATATTTTCTTCAGAGATTCAATAGAAATGTTTGATTGGATATTTTTTAGCTTGATATTTTTGGGTGATTATTCTAAATAGATTTCTCGCTGATCGATCTCTAATTCAATTTTCTAGCTCAATTTTTAGTCGGATTCTAGTTTGATTTTCAGATTAAAATTTTCTGCTTATTTTTTAAACTCGATTATTAATTCAGCTTGTTCTTCTATCTAGACTAAGGTCTATTTTCAGCTGAAATTTTTCTAGCATATGTTAAAGCTTTCACATTTTTTAAAAGTTTATAAAAGCGTATCAACATTATAAAGTATTGAGAAATTATGTAAGAAAATAAACTGATGAATTGGGAATATTCAAATTTTAGGGAAAATATATTTTGAAAGTAATTTTGGAAAATTTGATATCCTATGGATTCTAAACAATCAAAATCATTTTTGAACAGCAGATTGAAGTTAAACTTTGAGATATTTTAAAATTGCGCAATTTGTAAGTATTTTTTCTAACTGCATTCGCTCAAATTACACTTCAATCTAATGTTTCGTGTTAATTTCGACAATTTTTCATAACTCAAGAATCGCAGAATGAAATGTCAAAAAAAAAGAAATTTGTGAATTTTTTCGGAAATTCAATTGCTAGAATGAAGGAGAATATTTCAAAAATTATCATCTTCCTAACGATATTCATGATACATACAGACATAGTTAAAAAAATTATTGATACAGCTTATTATGAGTTACATGTCTAAATAAGCATTACGAATTACGATCCTATTGTAAAAAACCGAATGACATCGTACACTGACCGTGGACTAATTTTGTCCATTTGACACGTATTAGGACGGTATGGGACATGTATAAGCATACGACGTTCCGTAATTCAGTGGACAAAATTAGTCCACGGTCAGTGTACAATTGTATGTTTATGGTGGCGCTGCGATATCGTCTAGTCCACACTCCACAATATCAAACTGCTCCTTAGTCGCTACGAATATAATACTGACCTTAAGCAATTAAGGAACAGGAACTGTAGCGCAATCGTAAAAAATTTTAAATCGTGTATTCTTTTAATTGATTCGCATTGTAATGCCGTCATTTTACTGTCAGAAGTTCTCGACTTATCCTGCCCTAGAGATTCAATTTAAAATTGTTTGTTCTTATAAAATTATTGGTAATAATATCGGGAAATTTAAAATACTTTTATCTTAACAGAGAATGTTATTAGTTGATAAAATTGTTGCAAAATTCGTAATGCGTGTTTTTTTATCTTAATAATTTTAAGCAAAAGTTATCCCTCCTTACTCACGAAATACCGGTAATCAATTCTTGTTATTAAGGTAATAATACAGAAGAAGTTTTTATTAAGAATTAATTTAGAATTTTTTTCAACTAATTTTATCAAGTTTTGGAATTTTTATGAACATATTTTCCTAAATAAGTATACCAACACATACACGCACGTGCACGCTTATGACATGCCGGATCAGTCAGACCGCAGCATGCATGCTTACATTCGCTCATTTACATTCGCTCCGTGTCATTGATATAAAAACGCACACTTTTTTACTTATAAAATACATACATAACAAGGTTTTTATAAAATTTCGATTAATCTATACACTTATTTAATTGAAAAAATTAGAACTTATAGATTTTATAAATAAATGTATACACATTAATATATTCGATATTTGATTGGATACAGGTTCAAATTTACAGTTGATAATCTTCTCATTACTCTCTGGCTAAAATGCATTTGATGGATGAAAGTGAAGGTGATGAGAAAAGTGATCAGTGTTGTGCCATTAAAACAAATAATTTTTTTCATCCCTTGGAACAATCGGAGCTTATCAAAAAAGAGGATGATTACAAAAAAAGTAAGTAGACTCGTTGTAAGGACTGCATATAACCTCTAAATTATTAGATTTGTAGTTTTTTCTTTCTAATTTAACTTTCAATTAGATTATAAACAATTTCAATTCGACAAATTAGGAAAAAAATATTACGATAGATATACGAAATGATGCCTATGAATTTATACTTCTATATGAACATTTTCCAACTAATTTACAGAGATGATTGTATTTACGTACACGAGGGTAAACCTTTATGTTACCGTTGATGTCCCCGTTCGTCAGTTTGATATCGATCTTTATAAGCAATTTTTAAACGTAATCAAAATATTCTAATAATACTTTAATAACTTGGTTTGCCTTTTCAACTCTAGATTTTTTAAAAATAATTAAATTACAACTTATAATATAATGAATATTGCTTCATTATTAATCATATGTCTATATCGTTAGATAACTATGATAAAATTATATTTCTTTGATCAAATTAGCTTAAAAAATAAATTTTACTGATTCTTTCATAAATAAATTATTAAATTGAAGTCATTTAGAGTGTTATGCATGCATTTTTAATTTCTGAATGTAAACAAAAAGTTCAATACTAAATTTCATAATTTAATTTGAATAATATTGAAAAAAAATAACAATACATTCGTTTTGATAAAACATTATTGTTCCAATAATAACAATCATGCGACAGATATGTTTTATACATCTACAACTAATTTTACAATGCTTTTAAAAAATTGCTTATTTAAAGGTATTAGCAATTTCTTACTTTTAAATTTTCTTAAGCTATTAATAAATTTGAAGTATGCAATTTATGAAGGTTCACCATTAAAACTAATAACAAGTATATCATGACTGCGTATAGCCTTGCGTACTCAAAACAAACTTTAAAAATTTATAAAGAACATATCTGTTAAATAATACAAAGAAAATTTTGTTGCACAATAAACCTTCAATTTTTTCAATTTTTTTGAGAGAGAAATTAAGCATTAATCGTGCATCTAATGTTTTAAAAAATTTATAGGATCTAATGTTCTTACTTCTAAATTTTATTAAAATTCTTGAATCTTTGTAATACCCTTTTCAAAAAGTGTAGATATAGCCATTCTTAAAAAATTTTAAATTTGCAAAAGTCATCTAAGATTATTCTTTCTGATCGATGCGCTTGCTCAAAAATGATTAAATAAGCAAGTTTTGGGATATACTTGAACTGCGTTTCAAGACAATTGCAAAGCCAGCCCAAAATTAAAAATTTCAATCCTGTCTCTTGAAACTTCTACTGAATATTTCTCTATTATGCTCTACAACAACTTCCAGAAAGCGGGATTGAAATTTTTATTTTTGGGTTGGTTTTGCCATTATCATTTTTTTGAACTTAAGCAATCAAAAATCATTCAAGAAGCAGTGGATATTATATTATAATAACGTAAAAACCATTAGTGTTTGTTTATTCCACTTTTAGACATTTCTATTTAATTAATTTGTGATTAAAATTCGGTAATGTAAATATATGCTTGAGAAAGGCACCATCTAAACTCTACATCTCAGGAATCTACATGCCAATACACTAACTGTAAACAAACAACAACAGTGTCTGTATAGGTGTGCAAAGTTGTAAGTTTAGACAATGAAAAAGATGGAATAATATGCTATACAATGGTATCAATGAAAAATATGCATAAGTGAAATGAATCAACTGTTATAAGCAATCATAGTAGACATCCTTACGTCTTTGATAACTAGACTATTTACCCAAGTTAATGTTTACTATTTTATTTTTGTTTTTTTTTCTAGTCATTGTCCACATTTTAAAAAACAAAACTCTCAAAATTCAAGAATGTTCTTTTATAGAAAATCAATGTGCAGCAATCACTTAACTGAGTCTGATTTAGATCATTTTATTAGAAAAATCCATACAAAATGCCTTCTTATTTTACAAATTTTACTTGGACTATGTCACTGATCACCAAAGTTTTTATGACATAAATTCTAAATTTACGACCAAAGTAGTTAAATATTTCGAGGAAATAGCGTATTTCAATTTAGACTATGACATTATAATAAACAAAATATTATGTGTGAACAGCTTAGCTTATAATTGAAAGTATTAGTTAAAATTAATTTAGTGATTATGAAAGACATTAAAATAGTATCAATATCTATGGCCAAAAATTATTTTTCAAATTATGTGTTATCAAAAGTCAATTTACAATACAAGTTAAACTCTTAGATTTGATTTGATTTTAATAATAATTATAAAATGAAATTGAGTACAAATATATCCTGTGAAAGTCGCACTTGAAACTATTCACCGTTTTTTTTTTAAATAGTTGGGTAATAGACTTAAAATGTACGAAAACTAATGGAAATACAGATTGGTATTATCTCAAAAAAATTGTATTATAAAACAAAAATTACTGAACCCTACCACTGACACTTGAACTATTTATTAAGGTTTTGTCCCAAAGCTGTTTTCAGATTCGAAAAATTCTCTAACTTAGCCGAGATACAGCTGTATTTGTTTAGATTTTGAGCCTAAAATCAATAACTCTGCTTAGCTCGAGTTCTTAAGAAAACATTTTCCTCAGTCTTTATTGCATTTTGGATAATCTATTGAAGCTATTGAGCTCAAATTTTAAGCATACTATCGTGGAATAGTATTTGAAAAATTTGGGCTCATAAAAAATAACTTTGGTTGGCTCGAAAAACTTGGGAAAGATCTAAAAATAGGGGTAAGCTCGAAAAAAATATCCGCCGGTCTGACCCGACCCGAGCCCGATCCGAACCGGACGGGTTGGATAAAAATGTGGGGTAACCCGATTGTCAGTAATTAGTGGCTGAGGCTAATTTTTCACAGTTTGGGTCTGCACTTTTTTTTAAATTTGATGACCCAAAAATAATATATTGAATCTTCTTGAATTTATTATTTATTTAATATATTAAATCCACTAAAAAAGGGAAAAAGATTTGAAATAAGAATTGTGTAAATTTGGGCCTTGACTGCTTATTCTTATCTTCTCACAAGTTGACATACGGACTCGTGTCAAAAAAGTTTCATTTAAATGAATCTTGTAACTAAAATGCATCAAAAATATTTTAAATTGTTGATAATATTGTAATATTTAGTTCCAGATCGACAGCGATTGTCATCGTCAAGTACTACAGATGATGAAAACAGCAGTTCTGATCTAGACAATAGTTCGTCGACTACTTCTACTAAAGAATCACAGTTTAATTCAAGTATCAACAACGTTAAATCTTCTCGAAAACGCAGAGGAAATTTACCCAAGCACTCCGTAAAAATATTGAAAAGATGGCTTTTTGATCATAGATACAATGCCTATCCAAGTGATGCTGAAAAAATGACATTAAGTCAGCAAGCCAATCTCACCATTTTACAGGTAAGGTTGCGATAGTTTGAAAACTCGTCCCTTTATTTCATCATATTTAATGTAAAAGTAAAAGAAAATAATGTTTGTATATATATATGGCCTCCGCACTCTTCAAATATTAGGAATTTCACTTAAATAGTTGGTATATTTTCGCGATTTTCAGTTTTGTTCTTCTTCATTGTGAGATGTAACATATAACACCTATTAAATGCACTGTAAGATATTTTATTAAGGGAAGGGGTGTATGGTCCTGGATTTAAAATACCCTTATGAAAATTTCCTATAGGATCCCGTGAAATTCCTCCAGGAGTCCTATAGGATTCCAGTAGGAATTTCGCGTGATCTTATCGGAAATTTTTATAAGGGTATTTGGATTTTTCACTCTATTTTATTTGATTGTATATATTTTCAAGAGTATCCTGTCAGAATAATAGTCAAATCAGAGCTAAATTGACGAAAATGTTGTACCTTAAATTTCAATATCTACCTCTATCCCTTATTCTCCAAAAATTTGTTATAAACAAAAAATTGTTTGATAACTTGAAATACCTCGCAGTCAGTACCTGCTCAAAGTAGTCCAGACCCCAGGGGCGCCCCGTGAGAAAAATTATTCCAATGGAATATTTTTGTGGTGTCTTGTGGAAAATGATTATTTGAATCCGAATTTGCATGTTGCCAGACCGGAAAATGGTCGGAAAATTTTTTAAACAAATTGCACAAATTTGAAATTTCCCACCCAAAACTAATTTTTGTAGGTTTTTGGGGCCATTTCTAAAAACAAAAGTACTCTTGTGTATTTCTCTAAAATCGATATTTTTCAAGATATTTAACATTAAAATTTCGAAAAAAACCCGAAAATGGCTGTTTTTAACTACCCTGTAAAAGAGTTAAGAATTATGAATTTTGATGTTGGCGATAGTCCTAGATTATCTTTATAGCTTCATTAATGAAATGAAGAAAATCTTAATTGTTAAGCTATGGTTTTTAGACTTGAACAATAGGCGCGCGAATACGTCTATACGTCTATACGTCTATACACAGCGGCCATACGCTGTGTGAGCGCCTATTGTTTGAGTCTGAAAACCGTAGCTTAATAATTAAGTTTTAGAAATTTTCATTTCTTTATTTCATTATAAGAAGCTATAAAGATAATCTAGGACTATCGTCAACATCGAAATTCATAATTCTTAACCCTTTTACAGAGGGTTGAAAACAGCCATTTTCACGTTTTTTCGAAATTTCAATGTTAAATATCTTGAAAAATATCAATTTTAGAGAAAAAACACAAGAGTACTTTTGTTTTTAAAAATGTCCCCAAACGACCATTTTTCACAAAATTAACAAAAATATTCCATTGGAATAATTTTTCCTGCGGGAGTACCCCTGGGGTCTAGACTCAAGGGCGAATAAAGAATTTTGCAAACTTTTGAAAAGGATCGGTTGTTTACTTTTTAAGTTACGTTTCTCACCGACTTTAAACATCTCATTTAGAGAAATGAAAATTGTTTGTCTTTCAACGTGTACTTCTCAAAAAGTATACGATCCTTTTGAAATTGTGCACACTTCTTTATTAATTCTTTAAAAAGTTAGCTTTTTTTGAAAGTGAAAATTCCATAGTGCATTAGCATTTTGCAAATCGATAAAAAAATACGATAACTTATAGTAGCTGTAGTTCATTATTATTTGTTTGATCAAATGCATATTCGAATATTTTGTGATATTGATCATAAATTCCCTACAATTTCTAAAATACACGTAAATGTAACGAACATTTGTTTTTAAAAACCTAAAGTTGTAACTGAACAGTCACAGTTGAATTGATTTCTTTAAATAATACCCTTGAAAATGTATGGTAACCACAGAAAAGAGTATATCTTTCGCGCTTTGCAATTATAAATTGTAAAAACAATTCTTCACAATTTTTTTAATAATATTACCATAACTATAAAAGATTGCGTTAAAAAACATTATAAATATGTGTGTTTAAATTCTAAAATGAACTAGTTCTATTTCAATCAGCTTCTATAATTTAATATTTTTTATAGGTGTGCAATTGGTTCATTAATGCTAGAAGACGAATTTTACCTGAAATGATAAGAAAAGAAGGTGACGACCCTCATAAATACACTTTATCCAGAAGAAATAAAAAAATTTGTGAGGATGTAAAGAAACCAGCGCAAAATAATCTTCAGTATGATCAGCCTGTGAAACTTGATATCAATAATGCTCCTACTTTTAATGAAAGTGTTCTTGTTACTCCTACGAGCTCAAACTTAGTGTGAGTATTAAATTATTTTTCATTTAAAATGCATTATTAGGATATTTATTTATAAAGAAAGGATATAAATTCACTTAATTGAGCAGTTCTCCATGAAAACAAATTTGAATATTTCAATCCTAATACTAAACATACTAATTGACATGATTGAAATTTTCAGAATTGTTTTCTAGGAAAACGCAAAATTAAAGAGGTGGAAATCCGAACAAATCATTTCTAAAAATAGTTCTTTAAAGATAATTAAGAAGAAAAAAGATTTATTTAATAACCAAATAAAAATAAAGAAAATCGTATATTATTCAATGGGTGCAGTTTTATTGCAAAAAAAGATATTATAGCCCGAGCCGAAGGCGAATGCTATAACTAGATTCGGTGAAAAAAACCATATATCTGCAGCAGTTGATAGTAATTTTTTTTACGAAAGCTTAAAATGTAATATTTTAGGTTCGAGTCAGGAAAAATAATTTGCGCAACTTGAACGAGTATAATAGATCTGCAGCGTTACTTTAACGTTTATAATTATAATTTCTAAACAACCGATTTTATAATAATTCATAACGATTTATTAGTTTTTGTTGAATGCTTACGTAATTAGCAAGTTACTCATAAACGCGTTATTTACGATTAACGATGCTTGCGAAGTGGGTCAAAATTTGACCATTTCGAGCTTTGATAAATTAAATTAAATTATTAATTATTTTTTAAGATTTATAGTAAATATTGTTCTGGTCGTTTACTAAAAGAAAAATTTTAAAAATAATTTATTCAAATTTTTTCAGGAGCCATCAATCTGATCATGCAGTCAATGCTGCATATATGGACAGAAATAACCATAATGAATACATTAGTCATGTTAATACTAATATGGTAACAGAAGATTCTGAAAATTTTAATTACTTACACATATTGGTAGAAGCAGCAGTAGCAGTTAGAAAAGAAGAGCGAGAACGACAAAAATTTGATAAGATGTCATTGAAACTTTAATTTCGGTTTCGTTTAATATAGAACTAATCATTGTTATATTCAATATAATAAAATACTGATAAATTATTTTATGTATGTGAACAACTACCATGACTTGATTCTACTGACAAACAACTATAATTTACATTCTTGTTTTATAAATGTGAATTCGAAAAGAAAAAAACCTCTCGAATCCGAACAATTTTCTGAACATATTGCTTTTAACTTGAGTGATTCCATTTAAAAACATTGTATCAGACACACACACGTGCGCAATACTATTAAGGAATGTCATGGCAATAAATTTATAAATTAAAAATTGAGACATTTTTTTAATATAAATTTTAAGCTTATTGATAACCTGCCCTATTTTCACAATTTCAGTTTTTTTTACTGTTATTTTAAATACATGCTTAAATGGAATATCGAACATAGGTCAAGAAAAAGCTTGAAGTTGATCGTATATCTGCATACAAGTTTATTAAATAGTCTTATAATATTTTTGCTACTTCATCTTGTATCTTAAATTATTCTTCATGAGGATCAATGCTGTAATCGTTATAAAAAAAACTTTGGAAAAATTTCTTTCAGGAGATCCGTACTCCAGAATAAAACGCAAATTTTCAAACAAGTGTTCTGAAACTTCTACTAGATATTTCTCTGGAAGGCTCTGTGGCAACGTTAAGGGGACATTCCATTTCTTCATTCTTCAAAATACTCAAAATTAAAATTTTACAACGAAATTCACGAAGGAAAAAAGTTATGGCCGACTACGCGAAGCGACTGAAAAAAAAGTCCGATCTCTATGTTTCATATTACTTTTATGGTGCGTTCATAGTGGAGAAATTCAGTGCCACTGTCGTAACGATCACTGGCAGTAAGCTGTGATACATCATCGATAATTTTGACTATGACCGATTTCAACGATTTTTTTGATTTCCTCAATTTCTGTATTACCATCGAAATTTTTGAGAATGAAAATTTTCACATGATAATTAGCAATTCCTTGCATTGGTATTTTTGCAGAATCGAAGGATACCGCGAAAATATCGAAGTAATCGAATTAGTAGCCTAAAGGCCCAATCCGAATCTCGCTTGAATAGTCACTTATAATAGGATACATGATTTCCTCTTAAGTACGAAGAATTAATAAATTTCATGATAAAATTTCTGATTTTCATATGAAAGACTTTTTTGGTCTGATATAACATTGTTACTCTGTGATACTAAATTTATTCAACGTGTTGATAATGTTCTCAAACATTATTTCGTGCAAACTCTTCTTACCTCAAACATTTTTTCGTGCACCATTGGCTATGTAAAAAAATTCAGAATTATTGAGTAATTTTTGAAGTTGGATTTGAGTGTTGCTGTCACTGAATCATAGAATAATTTTATTCGTAAATCTAGTTTCCAATTTATTGCGCTTTGATGGAAATGTTTGTAACGGACATTACTTAGATTTTTTTCTCTTAGTTTTGAGCCCGACTATGTTTTCTAATCATATAAAAATAAAAAAATAAAAGTCGAAAACCGAGAATACTAAAAACATTTTTCAGAGACCCTAATTTGATGCTTTTCTTGCGAAAATAAGAAACCTCTAAAGAAGGGTAATGGACGATTCAAAAAATTCAGACAGATTTCTTTAAAAAATTTCAAAACTTTTGATCTGTGAATTTTTTTGTATAATTTCTCCTATCTTGATATAGAAAATCTCAAAGATTTTTAAATAAAATAGAATACCCCTTTTAAAATGGGCCCTAAGGCCCATTCAATAAAACTAAGCATAGGGAGCTTTATTATTATGTTCCTGGAGACCCCAAAAAAATTTTGGTAAAGATCCGTGATCCAAAGGTGAGAAGGTCTCCTTGCTAGTACAAATAAAAGTACGTCAAAAAAAAAAATTTAAGTTACTTTGGAAGGTAATCGATCAAGTAGACGCCAAGTTACAGCCTTCAGAGTTTAGACGTGGAAACAATAAGGCATTCAAAGTAAGTGCGCGCTAAGATAACGTGAACTGGGTACTTGCTTAAATTTTATGATGCCAGCTCGACGGATAGTGATACACTTGAAGATATTTTGCTTATTTGAAGCATGTTGAGCTTCAACTTTCGCACGCCCGTAGGTTCAAAATTATATTTCATTAGCATTCTGCTAGTCTCATTTATAAAAAGATCATACAGCCGGTCCTTCATCAGGGGTTCCCGTCTGTGCATACTTGGTGGCATTAGAGATGAGGAGGGTGCAGAATCCGTTACCAAAATAGCCGCGAGCTTTACGTTTGGGCGTTTGTAAACGCCCCGGACAGTTTTTAATTTAATATCTTGGATCAGTCCGAGCGATCCGCCGGTATAGACTGGGGTAAACGTTAGCTACTCGTCGAAGCTGCCCGATATGATAAAAGTGAAATTTAATATCGCGATCAAGTTACACTGCCCGTCAATTACTTTTGCCATACCTGAGCGAAAAATCAGTAAACTTGAAAGTTTTGTAGCTCAGTCAAAAAAAGTCGGATTGACTTTTTGGACCCGCCATTCGAAAGGTCTTTACTAGCACTTTAAAGCTATATAAATTGTTATTAGGTTTATTTATTTATCAATTTTTATTAACAATTAACGAATAAAAAATGTTGTTTTTTTTGTCTCCGCTATTTCTCTTGCCATTTTAGTTTGATGGGTCGTAGAAACATTTTGAACCAATGGATTTGTAGGTTTTGACGAGACCTTTAAATCCTTTTTTTTAAAATTGTCCTACGAGCTTTTTTCACAAATATTCAGCCCTTTTACTGCGAAAACGACCCTTTTTTTCGTTCGCATGTACACAGCGTTCAAGTTCAAGCGTCAGTACGTCGCGTTCAGCGTTATTTACAAAAAA
>CACVKI010140600.1:0-41269 GCA_902732785.1 Trichogramma evanescens | reverse complement strand
ACCTTAATTGTTACGTCGTCGTGAAAAAATTCGATAAAAATTATATATCAAAGAATAGAAGAACGTTGGCAATTGATTCTACAGACAGAAATAATTTATGATTGAAACTGTTTTGTGAACAAATTAGAAAAGATGATATTAATATTTCCAAATTATTTTCAAGTTAAAAAAAATTATGAGGAAGCTACTTGCCAATATATTGGCAGCGGTTTTTCTTTATTCGTGCACAACTTGGTTCATATACTTGCGATTATCCGCAAACTTCACCTCGTTTTTGCTCGAGGATTCATAGGATGTTTTATTTAATCTATATAACAAAAATAAATAATTTGGTTTTTCGGCTTTCCTACATATTGTACATAAAAAACTTGACTTCTTGACTTCTTTCTATCTCGAGATAGAAGCACTTGAACAAAAAAATGCAAACAACAAAAAAGTAATTAATATTTTTCAAAGAATCTTACTGAATTTTTTCAGAATTTTTAAAATCGTCTGATACCCCTTTTTAGAGGTCTTTCAAAAAAACGTCAAATCTGAAACATTTAAATATAGTAATTGGCGGTTTTAAAAATTCTAAAAAAATTCAAAAAGATGTTGAAAATTTTTAAGACTTTTTATTCTTTGCATTTTTTGTTTAAATACTTCTATCTTGAGATTGAAAGAAGATTTTCTGGTTACAGGAAATTCCTTTGAAAATGGGCTCTAAGGCCCATGAGATTGAATTAAGCACTGAGAGCTTCATTATTGAGTACTACGGGGTCTCCTTGTGAATCAAGAGGTAAAGAAAAACAATCAGAAATTCAATAACCACGTGGTGACAAACGTGCGAAAAGCTTCATTCCCCGCATCCAAAAGCTCGGAATTGACGGTAAGCATGGCGAGCGATGAGCTTGCATGCAGTAGAATTGTAGGAGCTCTTGCGCAGGAGATTGTATTTGTCAAGGCTCGTCGCGGTACAGGCACCTCGAAGTTTACAATCGCAAGCTCATTATTATCATGATTCTCGAGAGCTGCATTCAACTTGTTGTTATTATCGTCATACGCGCCATAATGAAAATCGTTATTATAACAATAATAATTGCGCAGAGTCGCAGTTGTGTGACGTATGCAGGGGCGTTTGTGGACACCTACGGGCAGACACGACTGTCTCGATCAGGCATGTGTCTTTTATGACATGACTGATACATAAAGGCGGATCGAGTTGAGCTTACGTACATAAACGTATATATACGCTGGCATGCAGTGGTGTACCTTTATATGTGTACGTAGACTAGACAGGGTAGCAGTAACAGCAGCAGCAGCGGCTATAGTGGCAGTAGCGTTGTCGGCGGCGTCGGTGGGTGCGCTAGCGGTAACGCGATAAACGGATTAAGGGGGTGAGCACGCGCGCGCAAGAGAGAGAAAGCTCTCCAGCGCCAAGCAACGTTGACTTGCGTGGGAGAACGTCACACTCGCCTGTGTACTTTGCGCGTGATCGTATATATATACCGTATACTATTACACTCGACGCCTTGTAGCTTTTCTCTCCTACATATATATACTACGGCACGAGTATGAGCTTTAGCGCCAAGCACAAGCCGCCCACCTACCTGCACGTGTGCATCGCTCGTATAATATCTACTATGTATATATGGGCTATACCACGTGAAGCGTGATGCCTAAAAAAAACGGGCATCATCGAACTATAAACTACTATTTCCAGTAAAATAAAAATTGGAAATCATGAAATTTTGAGATCACATGGCTATGAACCTTCAGGCTCAAAGATGGATTTTCAATTTCTTAACTTTATTTTAACCTTACGTAGGTCGCTTTGAATGCATAGTGTAAAATACGTTTTCAAAATTCATGAATTTTCATGTTTAAAATCCAAACAGAATGTGGCTAACGATTCATTGAGACAACCATTTGAACCAAATACACCTTTTAATATGAATCGCTTTGTAATAATAGGATTTTTTCAATAAGTTATGTACAAGAATTTAAATAGAAAATTTGAATTTCTTGTTAATATTTTTCAAGTGACAATAAAAGTGTAAGCTCAGTATTTGTTGATAGAAGATAAAATCTAACTTAAAGCCCCGTAAATGCATGAAGATTTGACCTCTAAAGATGGTAATTTTTTTGATATTCATATTGTAATATACTCTATGTAAGTACACATTATTATAGAGGATTATATTGATCATAGAGGGTTTTTTGGCTAATCTCATTTTACGTGGAGCTGTCCATGTATGTTTTTAGACAGGTGTAGTCACATAATCGGTCGATGTATGCTTGAGCGTGTGTACGAGCATATATACGCGTGTTGACGCGACGAAGTGAATTTTGTGACAATTACACCGTCGCGTAAGGCAACTTCACGCGACAATCAATGCCAATCGTCCTTCAATTGCGGATCAACCAGTAGGGTCGCAAGTGTAAAAACATTATCTCTCCTCGAGAGAATCCAAAGGAGAAAGTTTGAATGCTTGCGGGGTCAAAGAGAGGCCCGCACACGGCCAACTACCATACTCGTTGGGCTTAATGTTACGTGCTCCACATATAAGCTCGGCACCGTATCATTAATAATGCCAGTGCAGCTCGAGCTCTCGAGTTGGCAGTTACAAAATATATATAATGCATATACCGAGGTACGACAGTATCATGCGGTAAGCAGAAAACACATTCACGCGCAAGTTACGCGTATATATATGTGCAGCATCGCTGTCGGCTCGAGGCAGCAAAAGAAGCGAGAGAAAGAGAGAAAAAAGAAGGCAACGTTGGGCGTGCGTGACACTGCGCAGCCTGCTGCTGCGTGCCATGTGCTCCTTATTAAGCCGTGGCTCGAGCACCTACAGTGTACGTACGCCGCGTATATACTTATTGTACGTATAGAGCGCGTGCGAGTCTCGTGCAAAAAAGAAGCTAAAAGAAAGAAAAAAGAAAAGGAGCGTCAAGGTATATATGCGCGGCGCAGTGTACGCTAAACGGTAAAAGCCATACGGCCGACTCGTGCACATGCGCGCACGTACATAACACACACACACCCCCAGCGGAGTAGCGGCCGAGCTGGCGGAGAAAAAAAGCAGCGGTAGCAGCGAGCGAAGAGCTCCTTTTCACGCGTCTGTGCCATGTATAATAGCGGCGCGCGTGCATTGTTATATTGCGCGCGCGCGTGCTGCATTTTATCGCGCTCGCACGCCTACGCTTTATCTTGGTGCTCGTATCGCGTCTGCACATGCACACATTGCGCTGGCACTACCTTACAAATATGTATTTTCTTACTTTTTTTCCTCGCTCAACTTTGTGTGTGTGTGTGTGTGTATAAACACGAACGTGTACGTGTGAAGAATTTGGGCGCGCCGAACATTGTCTTGGCGCGCTGCGGTCTAGATACTATATTATACAGTGCGTCCTTGTCCTCGAGCGAATTTCTACGACGCAAATCGTTTCGCACCTACGCATAAAACATAATTACGACGCGTTTATTCGTGTCTATATGCACTTTTTGTTTACGCGCCGAGATGGATCGATAGAGAGACGGCAAGGGAATCGACATCGAATCAACAAGTACAGCGGTGACGCGTTCTTCGGCCGCCCTTGTATGCGTGGGCGTATTTTGAATCCATCATCACTGCTCTGCACTATTCGTCGATGCACTTGGATTGTTTGTACAGCGCATCACGGAATCGAGAGTTTAGGGCTCACCGCGGAGACGTAGCTGGGGATTATTTTGCCCATCGAGAGCCAGGCTACTGCCGAGGTCGTTCTGCGAGCGGAGCAGCGACTAAATTATGCCATCCCACGTTGCAAGCGATATTTGTTGTTACGTTGATCGATTTTGTTTTGAACGTTTCATATAAAGTCGATAAAATGCAAATACGTACCAGGCAAAATTCGAGTAAGGATTATCAATATTTATGCTAGCTTTCAGAGGGGGCAGGGTGTCAGGGACAGAAAGACGCACCGATATGATATTCCAAGCGCGTAGATTCGAGTTACAACATATGAATAAAAGTGCACGCACGTATAAGTTGTATTATAATGTATAGGTACACGGTGCACGTCGCGATGGAATTCATATGTATCGAGAGCTGCACACATTACAGTACGCGTATAATAGGCACACGTAGACGCGTTCGTAGCGCACATAGGTGGTAATATAACGCGCGACATGCATACAGCCGCGCGACGAGCTCGCGGGCGGCGGCGATCGCAGTATCTAGCGTGCATGCATCGCTGCCTGCTATAGGCTGCAGTCGGTGGTACGCACGTCAAAAGCTCGACTCGATGCTGGCTGCGCCTGCCATGCAAATACGCCTGCTACGTAGCATAGGTCGTGGGAGCGGACCAGCAGAGACCAGCCAGCGTGTGCTGCGCATTAATGATGCATAGCTGCGTGGCACGGCAGGCGCATCTCTCTGTATAAAGCTATGTATAACCGCTAATATATACCTATGTACTGACATAGAGCGAGATAGCCGTATAGTAGCCGAGTCATTACCGAGCCTCGTCGTTTGCACGCGCTTCGGCTGTATACCTACATTTTCAGCTATAAATACTGCACTAAACGTTTGCTTCGTCACGCTCGAGCCGAGCGCCAACCATCGATAGCACCTTTTTCCACCAACTACCACTTTTTCTATCTAATTCGTTGTTCCTAGCATGCTTCTTTTTTTTCCAAGCTTTCAAAACTGAAACTGAAACAAATTTAGCCTCCATCGAGTCATTCGCTTTCTAATGGTTAGATTTTATGTTCTATTTTTCAAAACCACTTGAAAAATAAAGATGAATTAGAAAAAATTACAATTAAAGAAACACATTTACTTCTTGAAGTAAAGTCAAAAATGAAGGAAAAAGTGATGCAATCCCGAGCAAAGATCCACTTTCGAAAGTCACCAAAAAGCTAAGCTCGTCGCCTGAAAAGCACCGCGTACCCTCGTGTCATTCTCATAAATAAGTCGTGCGTTGCAAGGAGCTGTCCGACCATGTTCCAGTCAAGAGCGACCATATTCGTATAATTTGTCGCATGAAAGCTCAGAACTATAATACGACTCGCGTCGAGAGAAATTTGCATACAGAGTCGGAAAAAATTGTTGAGCTTTAATACTCGTCGCATCTATCGGGTGAAAGCTCGGGCCTCGAATCGAACGCGAAGAAAGTTGTAAATTTGACGAATTATTCGACTACGTGTTAGGTAAAAATGAAAATACTCTGCAGGCGAATCGGTGATTTGCCAATAAAATATTTCTCGAGTATCAGGATTCTGAAAAAGAAAAATCTCTCGTGAGGTATAAAAAAAAGCAGCTTATACATCTCTAGGCTGTCGCGCGGACACTTACTCACTCAGACGTACACGCGATATGTATGTATGTACGGACTTGGTAGAGTCGCTCGCGTCACACACATACGAGACTCTCGACGATCCGTCAGCTCATAGAGAAAAAGAGAGAAAGAGAGAGAGAGAGAGAGAGAGAGAGAGAGATCCGTAATCTCCGTTAATCCGTTGCGTCAAGTCAAGAACGCTCGGCTGGCGAGGCTCAGGCGGCAACTGCGGCGACGGCGCAAAGTCGATGCTTAAAGGCCGCGCGCACGCGATACTTTTTATCGCTCGTTACACAGCTCGACGAGCTATATAGCACGTATAGTCGAGTCTATGCGAGTCTGCGGGCGACGATTGCCGCAGCGGCTTGCGAGCCATCGTATACCTATATCTATGTACGTATTATAATGCGAGACCAGCCAAGAATTGCTTTATACGTATACAGATATACATTATAAGGTGTGCGCGCCAACTCGTGCCATCACTCGACTCGGCACGCCGTCCGTCGCTGCTGTGCCACCGCAGCCGCTGCCGAGAGCTAGAAAGCCTCGGAGCTCTTACCAGATATTTATGCTCTACGTACTTATACGTTTATAGCTCATATAGCTATATATGCTCGCGACGCCCGAGTCTCTGGCGTTTGTTGTGTCTGCCTATATATATTATGTATTATACGCACCAACGGTGACTGCGTGCAGAGGAGCTTTAATTCCAAATACTTTGTGTTTACAAAGGCCGCCTGCTCATGATGTACAGTGTTGAATATTTTTATTAATATACTGCTTTATACACGATGTTTTCAACTGTTTTCTCCGGCAGTTGTACTACTTTAAAAACAATATTTCATTTGCGAAACCGAAAGAAAAATATTATTATTGCCATTACCGTTTGCATCTATATATTATCTCCGAAACTGATCTTTTTTGCGTCAGAAATAAATGTGATAACATTTTTTCGTCAAAGTAATTTTTCTATGAGATGTACCTTATCGTTGTTGAATAGTTCTCAGAAAAATCAATATTACAGACTTTTTTTTCTGGTCGGTTAAAATGAAAAAAGCTCTGTCCTTTATGTAATATCTACTAGCTGGGTCAAGAAAAAAATTAATTGACCTTTATAATACAACGTATTGAAACTTATTTTATGCAATAGTATGACGAAAAATCACTATTAAGCATTATTATTAAAGAATATGAGCATTTATAATGAACAAACTCGTGCTTGTAATAGGACAAACATAAAAAAGCTCACTGCAAATTCTTAATCAAATTTTAAAACGCGAAGAACGACGAGACAACAAAATATAAAGTATTGTATATCAAAAACAGTACACGAAACGTTCTTTCTCACGTCAGGTCGTTGGCATTGAGTACAATCTCTGGTGTATATATAAAATATATACCTTATGTATATATATCACGAGTTTGAGGTTGCGCTGCGTGCAACGTGCAGCATCGTGTGCAAGCAGTAGTAACAGCAGCAGCAGGAGCGAAACTGTCAGCTAAAGCAGCACATGCCACTGCTGTGGTGGTTATGCCGTTCTCTGCTATAATGCCTGTGGCCGGGCGTTTGTGGCGAGACGCGTTGACGTTATCTTGAGCATTGCACGACGTCGCGTCGACAACTGCAGCAGCAGCAACAACAACGGCGCGCAGTGATCATCAGGTATCTACGTTGAAAAAAATGCACCCAGACTTTGGCTGGAATTTTTGAAAATGATAAAATTACACGAAATATATTTTTGACAGAAAGTAAATATTCGGAAATAATTAAAAACTTTTGAACTTTTAAAGTGCCTCTCAGAAAAAACATTCGCAAAAAAAGGTTTTCAACAACGTGATTGATAATGAACCATGCATCTAATAAATATTAAAAAATTAGCAAATATAAATAATTTTATTTGTTTATACTTTTTATAAAGGTTTATCAGTATCCATGGACTTTTATTGATTGATTTTATACCACCGCAATATTATGTGTTACGTCGTCGCCATCGATTTTATACTCACTGAGGCCTTATCAGCGTTGCATGTTGCATCTGTTGTGACTGCTGTTGTTGTTCAAAATACAGTCCAAAATTACATCTGTATACACTATTTCAGAAATCTCGCCACGAGCGGCTTCATACGAAATCCGATCCATACCTTCATTGTTATTATCAATGTTGATTCCATGATAGATGAAGTTGATGAAATTTTTTTTTCTTACATTTCCATCATTGAATTTTGTTCGTTAAAGGCATACTATTAGAGTTTATAAATAATGCGACTATCCTTGCGTAATAGGCTAATGCTTATTACCACGAGACGTAAATTATATGCGAGAATAACACCGAATATAATGTGCCGAATTTTGAAGCGCACAAACGTTAAAGGCAAATTACCGTTGCTGATGCTGCGAGCTGCTCCTGCGGCGTGGGCCATACATGAGGCTGAATAAACAAGGTTAACATGTTTCATGTATGTGACGGTGCGTGTACGCACTCGGGAGTTTTCGATTATATAAAACAAAAAAATAAATAAAAACAGTAAAAATGTTTTCTCTAAAGGTAAAGCCGAACGTATGATGTATATAGGCAGGTGAGCTTGCAAGCTTTACATTACACGCAGATTCACATGCAGGCGAACAACGAGAATTTCACATTTTCCACGCTCTGTTTTCTTTTTTTGCATGCGGACAACTTTTTAATGCGAGCTTTCGTATTCTGGCTTGGATATATTCAGGTATACATGTATGTATAAATATATACGGGAGAAAAAAGCTGAAGCAACGCCGCTAATATTCCATCTTTCTCTCTGCAGGTGTCGAGAAAATAGCTCGGGCGAGAGTTGGCGAAGTGGGCGTGAAGCGCGTCAAGCATATATATATATATATCTTAATGTGTATATATCTATATATAGGAGTCGCGCGCGCGCGATAAACGCCGCAGTGCCGCCGCTGCCGATGGCGCTCGTCGCGCGAGAACGATTACCTGCTGCTACTGCTATGCAGCTTTTTGCGCGTCTTTCGTCGAGTCTCGCCAGCAGTGTCAGTATAAGTAGTAGTAGTAGTGGTAGTAGTATCAGTAGTAGTAGTAGTAGTAGTAGTAGTAGTAGTAGTAGCAGTAGCAGTAGCAGCAGCAGTAGCGTACGAAAGAGGAAGAGAGAGAGAGGAGGAAAACCGCACGGCTTGACAGTATATCAGATTGCTTTTTGGGGTCGGCGCGCGTCTCTTGGCAAAGCGTATAGATATACATACTTGGCATCGGTATAGTTGGAGACAGGCGCGCTAGCTTCGCTGCGAAGAGCTATCAGCATGGCAGAGCAAGAGAGAAAAAAAACGAGCGTTAATGAGCGCGAACGGCCTTGCTACCGAGTAGCAGCAGCAGCAGCTCGACGTGATGAGAGAGAGAGAGCTATATTCTCGTGCCTGACGACTGTTGCCACCGCTATGTATATGCTGCTCGGCTCTCGGCGCACAAGGCCTGCGAAAAAAGATCGAAAAAGAAAGAGCAATCGTGCGCACAGGCATATATAGCTACCTATATACACGCTCGCTCTGCTCTCCTGGCCGCCGCCGCCGCTGCCACCGACTGCCTGCGAGCTCCGACTTTTTCTTCTTTTTCTTTTTTTTGCACTCCGAAATTAGACGATATTTCAGCTCTCTTTTTCTCGCCGTGCCGCGCGAGCTTATTATATTATTCCGCAGTGATGCTCGCTCGAGCTGTCTAATGCGGCGCGCGCGTTATTCTGATAATTTGTGGAAATGATTGCAGGCCAGAGCAGCAGCGGATGGCAATTCGGCTGGTCTGCGCGACTGCATTTTTTTTAAAGTTCCCGCACGTCTGGCCGTTTTTTATACATCTACAAGCATGCGCGCGTGCAAAATTCGAAAAATATTTATCGTCGTACTTTCTACAAAGATTGACCGTGCGCGGTGACTTGTATGCGGCCGAAAGCCACCGCAGCGAGACGTGCATATAGAAAATTGCCTCTTTTACCTTTAACGCGCTCGACTTTTCTTCATACATTTAGTACAGCTTTTACGTGACGTCCTCCAGCTCAATCACGCATACTTGCATGATATAATATGAATATTGTACCACAGTACAGAGTGTAGACTTTTTTTGGCGCGTCTGCGCAGTTTGTAGGGCTCGGCAGTTGCAATTTTTTCCCCATTTTTTGCTTCTCTATGAATATTTCAAGTTCGCCAGTCTGGAAGTTTACGTATTTAGAACGACGCGAACGGTGGTCTTGACGCGCTGAGTGCGAAATCGAGTATAGTTATAATATATAGCGACTCGGTAGTATAGCATCAAATTTTTTTTAGAGCTCGTCTGGGTAATAATGAGCATGAAAAAAAACAACAATAAAAGAGAGAGAGTGAGAAAACGAAAGAAAGAAAAAAAAAATAATAATAATAATGGAGGATCGTTTGCTCGTCGCGTAGGTACACGTATAGCTAGCAGTACGTATAGGCAGTGTATTTGTGTGCGTGCGAATGCGCGTGCAGCACAACGCATAATACGTTAAACGCCATGAGCGACAGCCGAGCTTTATATATATTTATAGCAGCGGCAGCTCGTCGCAGTGCGCGCGTCCGCGTATAGAGTCGCAGTAGCAGCAGCAGCTCGAAAACGAGTAAAACAACAGCCTCGGCTCGCTTATATAGCGATATATATATGCGGTATATAATGTGCGCGAGGCACGCTTTACGCGTGTATAGTCGTCCGAAGCTCGTTCGGTCGGCGTCGACTCGTGCGCCGACTGCGGAGCAATCAAAGAAACGACGGAATGACGCATGGTACGTGTAGTGCACAGTTTCGCGCCATCGTACGCCGACAAAATTTATGCCCACGATTTTAACTCGATATGGCACCGTCCAAACTCTACTCGGCTAAACTCCGTACGCCAATACAGAAACTGCAACCTAACAACAATTTTATCATACGTGTTTTTACTGCTCTTATGTGCAGAGTTTAGATCCTGACAAATAATATACACTAATGAGCGAGAATCACATCTTAGATGAACTGAGCGAGAACCGTCGAAAATTCTGTCAGCCCTTCCGGCTCCACAAATCGTCAGAAATCGAATTAAAATATTCTAGCATGTTTCAGTGCGTTGCATATATGCATAAAGTATACCTGAAATCGATCACACTATCAGGAATTTAAAATCTCGCCCTTAATCTATCTGAATTGAACGCCCGATCACAACAAATTTATTTCTATGACACAATCAAGCCTTCACTTTTTTAAATAAAGCAGAGAATTTTATAATCAAACGAGCCTAAAATTGTTTACCTATTGTATAGATAAAAACCAAAGCCACTGCCAATTCATTGGTAAAGAGATTTCTCTAAAAAATGTGCTTGTTCTTATTTTCGTGTATTAATGCGTTAATATAAAATAACTAATCACGAAGGAAAAAATATTTCAAATTTATAATTTCGATGAAAAAACCAAATTTTTTCAAAATCATTATTACTCTATACATTATAGTTTTTAGTTTAAAGCTCATTAAAAAAAATTACATGTAAAATATTCGAAAAGAAGAATACATATATGTGTTAATTAGTTATTTGGGTAGCAAATTCAGACAAATTACTTCAATAGAAATACTAATAATTCTATTGAAAAAACAAAGGTTCTATGTGCGGTAGAAAAGATATTTAGAAAAACTACTCAAATTATAACTATACTCAATCATAAGGCGATTGATCAATCGCTTTGTAAGTGTAAATGCATTATAACATAACAGTGACAAGGGATCGAATGTGGGATATGCCCAAAGAAATTTGGCCGCTTTACACTCCCATGAGTACTTTTATGTGATTTTGTAAACATTTCATAAAAATATGCTTCAACTTTTTGAAGAAGAATAAAGTATTTTAAACTTTTATTCATTTTGTCATATTCGTTTATTCACGTTTCTTACATAAAATTAAATATTAACAATGTTTTGTCTTCGATTAATTTTTTTAAAGTAGTTATTAAACCAATCTTTTAACATTTCAATTTTCAGTTGAACTTTTTCCCAAGTACTTGCTCCCTATTGGTATGCTCCCCCCCGTCGCTTAGAGATTGATCGTAAAATACCAAATTTTCGCTCATTGTTATCAGGATGTAAGAAACCTACTATTTCTTCTGTATAATTTTTTTTCTATTTAAGCTTATAAGTTTAATGATCAGGCATATATTTACTCAAGTTTAGATTGATCAATGAAGTTTACTTGATGACAGTCATCTTTGCTGACGAATACTTTAGACAAATACTTGAAGGGGATTTTAGCACAGCATTGGTGGGGGATCGTGGTCGAAGTATCATACAATGCATGCGAAACTTGGCCGTATCATACGCCCATAATTGATCCAATTTATAGCTATACTTTTGGACCGATAATACGATCATCATAAATACTACGATGATCAAGTTACCGTCTATATCCTAGATCAAGCTCGGTATGAAATCGCGAGCATACATTTTTCCCGGTTCTTATATAGAGGCAAGATGCATTCTGCATTGAGTACGGAGAATGAATATGTATTCCGTGCGCGCATATAGGCGCGAGCGAGCGAACGAGCAAACGAGTCGCCGCCGACCGGCCACTATTATAGCCTGCACGAGCGCATAGCTACAGCCTGCAGTATTATGTGTCTATATATAGGTATATGCGTATAATAGCTGCGACACGAGGAAGGAGCGACTATATGCGTGGAGCGCACGTGTGTGCAAACAGTCGGCCGTAGCAGTAGCAGCGGCGTCGCGTCCGAAAGTTTTTGCTCGTAAATCAAAAGTGCGCAAAGAGAGAGAGAGAGAGAGAGAGAGAGAGAGAGCATGTGGTATACGGCCAGAAGCAGCAGCAGCAGTAGCTACTATATATATTAAAGCGTGCAGTGCAGTGCAGTGCAGCAGCAGCAACTCGCGCGCCGAGAGTTGGCCGACTTTCCTGTGCAGAGCTGTGACTGTATAACGCGAGCGGTGGCGGCAGCTCATGCCTATATAATCCGTCGGCGCGCTCGTTTGGACTCTGCACGCGCGCTCCGACCTACCTATATAGCATATGACTCGCTGCAGTAACAGCGCGACTCTACTCGACCAAGCTCCGGGATGCATTATATTACACACCATCTATGTATATATATATATAATATTGCATGTACGTGCATTATGGCTCTCTCTCTCTCTCTTTCTCTTTTCTCTGCATGACTCGTGTGCACATATATGCAGTCTCGTATGCAGAACGAACGAGACGAGAGAGAGAGAGAGAGAGAGAGAGAGAGTTCGCCGAATCTGCGCGCGCGAATCATTATATTTTCATTCTCGTACACACTATACGATGCGCCGCTGCACTATATATACATACGAGCTTGAATTATGCACCGTCAAAATTGGAGCAACAAAAAAAGCAGCCGAGGATTTTCCTGTCTCGACTCTCGTTCTGCTCGCGTGTATTATATATACGTGTGTGTGTGTGTGTGTGTCTTAAATTTCGCGTATAACCATCGTGACTGCACGAACGTTCATGTCTATAATGAGCTCTGACGTCAATGTCAATAATACATAAACACACACTTGTGCACAAGCTGAGCGTTAAAAAGCTCTGAGACCATGCGTGCAATTCTTTTCTTTTTTTTTCTTCAATTATAGCAGCAATGGTACAAAAAGGAAAAGGCGAATGTCAGAAGTATAAGATCGATGGGATTCGAGCTGCGAGACGGATATTATGAGCGCGTCACTAATACCGTTTCCTATAGTTGGCGCTGACTTTTTGCGCGCACTCGAACGAGAAGCTGCAATTGCCACGCGCGAGCTTTATTAGATTTATTCTAAGCGTGAAACATGTACATCTTCCAAAGCGTCCGTTATATACTCGTGCTTAAGCTCTCCCAGCTCCGATAAATATCTCAGTAAATATGATTAGATCGTAAAGCGAGGCGGCTCCTGCGCCTTTGCGGATATATACGTTGAGCGGCCAAGTTTAATGAAGCACGGCACAGCCTAGACCGGCCTATATGCATATCGCGAAATATTAGAGGCGTATTCAAGGAAAGGAGCTGGGAGAAGTCGAGCAAATGAGCGGCTTGGCTGTGAGCTATATCGCGGCTAGGATATACAACGCGCGCCAAGCTATTATATAGCGAATACAGCAAAAGCAGCTCCAGCACGAGAGGTAAGGGAGGAAACAAAAAAAAAACTATACGAGACTGGAGAGAGCGAGAGAAGAGAGCTATATTCTGCATATATACGTATACGTAAAGGTTGCCTGGCGGCGGCGGCAGCGGCAGCGAGGCCGTGCACGGAAGCGCCAAGAAATTTCTCGCCGGGATACGCTTTATAAACGACCTTCCGAGCGTGCGCGCGCGCGCCAACCAGCCAACAATCTTTCCTCCTCTTTCCCTCCTCCCCCTCCTCCTCATCCTCGTCCTCCTCTCGTGAAGCTTGTCGTGCCTGCAGCCTTGTTGTTGTTGTTTTTTTTCTACTCCTTCCACTTCCACTTCTTCTTCTTCTTCTTCTTCTTCTTCTTCTCCGTCTTTCTCTCTCTCTTTTTTTTTGTTTTTAGTAAACAGCTCACGCCGCGCGCGAGCGAGCTCGAGATATATCCTTTCGCGAGAGTCTGCAAAAAGGACACGACGACGACAACGATGACGACGTGAGGCGCAAAAAAGCGAGATTGTGTAGCTGCTATGTGTATACCTATGCTGCCTCACTGCTGCGCTTCGTCTTAGTCATTTTTTTATGCTTTTGAAAGAGCTGCGGCTGCTACTGCTGATGCTGTTCTTGCCGGTAGGATAGGTAGGCGGTATGCGAATATATATCGTACACAGTATGAGAAAAAAAGAATTTTCAGCTTGCACAAACACATCAGGTGTGTGGGAGCTTGTTTCGTATATATTATATATATACTAGGGCCGAACTCTGTATGCGAGTCTGTTTACGTGCAGTGCAGCAGCAGCAGCTACAACAGCAACAGCAGCACAGAGAGCTTGGCTTGCTCGGGTGCTACTGTAAGCGAGAATGTGGCTGGCATTTTTGATGTGCGACTTTTTGCGCAGCTCGTATTCGCTGCTGCAGCACTGCTCGCGTCATCCGGATAGACAGTGAAGACAAAGAATTTTTCTTTTTTTCCTTTTCGTTTTGTTTTTTATTTATTTTACCCTCGCCAACACGAGAGAGGATTGCTCCCTGTAACGTCACAGTCTTCTAAGCGTTATTTTTTTAGTTTTTCTTTAAATATTTTACTCGATCAAAATAATTTGATTCACCGATAATCTTGTCGACTACCGAGCCGTATTTTAATTATTCGTTTGCAGAAAGTGCAGTGCTAAAAAACGAGAGATTAATCTGTTTTATATTTCTTTGAGTATTGATTACACGCGGAGAACGAATCCGATTTTAGATCGGTTTTATTTTAGATTATTGCTAAAAAAAAACATTTCTGGGACTCCTTTACCAATTTAATAAATTACAAAGCATTTTAAAAATGAGTTAATGATTTTCATTGAACAATGTTCATTTGAATGCTTTGTTTCACCTTGAAAGAAAAAAATTGATCTTGTAAAATAAAATTTAAGACAATTAAGAAGATATCGAAGCCAAAACAAAAATGAAAATTTTTACATATGTTTTTTAAGACTATTTTTTTTGAATACGTAGATGTCAAGATGACGACAAAATTAAGATATTAAAGTAGTTTTTTAGAAAAATATTCAATGCAAATCATTTAGCTTGACTTAGTATCAAATTTTTATTATTTACTTATACATAAAGAAACTGATTGGTTTTGCATAGATTCTTGTTGCTATGATATTTTGAAATGAAAAGTTGTTTACTAACTCAGTTTTTTTAGAGAACTGTAACATCTACAAATGTTCTACGAAGTAAATTCTGATAATTTCGGCATAATATCTTATGAAACATTATAAAGCATAAGCTTGGTGTACGACTCAAATAATTACGAATTTTTTCATTTCATAACCGATGAAAAAAAGAATGGTGAAAATCGATACAAAAATAGGGGAAAAAGGGGTAAAATCTGTAATCTTCAAATATGCGCAGCATCAGAGTAATCGAAAGAGAGAGAGAGAGAGAGAGAGAGAGAGAGAGGAAAAAAAGCCAAAATTGTCTGGCCTCATCTGAAGTTGGTATCGCGCGTCACAGCAAGCTCTCGCACTCGTAAAGTGTATATAGCTCTGCAGAGCCACATATATAGATATAGATCGCGCCGAGCCCTCGTATAGGTTGCGCGCTTGACTATATAGAACGCTTGGTTGCAGCCACGGCACGGCGTACGAGAGAGCGAGAGAGAGAGAGAGAGAGAGAGAGAGAGAGGCAGGCAGGCAGAGAGTAGTGAAAAAGCTCGCTCGAGCGTCAAAGCGCAACCGCGCGCGAAATCCGGCTCTCTCAACCACCCACCCACCTACTCATCCACCAACGTCTGTATACGTATAGATATATATGCGCGAAGCGGTAGTATAACGTATAGCAGTAGCAGCGGTGGCAGCAGCAGAGCGTAGATAGCGAAGCGAGTCGCAGGCAGGAGTCGTGAGGCGGGGAACGGGGTACGGGGATGACGGAGGGCACGGGGAAGGGGCGGGAGGGAGGGAGTCGAGCGAGCAGCCGGGGGTGGCGGCGGTACGGCACGCTGGGAGGGTATATATCGCGTGCGCGTCTCCGTATATATCTACCCATATAGTCGTGTAGACATATACGTACGTATGCTACGATAGCAATATATATAGCGAGCAGCAGTAGTAGCGTAGAGAGAGAGAGAGAGAGAGAGAGTAGAGCACTTGGCGGCACGCGCGCGCGCCTCGACACGTCGACTATGTTCTCTCGTTTGCTATGTGTGCACACTACCCCCCGAGGGCACATCGCTTCCACTCGACGCCCGAAGAAGAGGTGTGTGCGCGGGTGGGTGGGCAGCAGCAGCAGCAGCAGCAGCAGCAGCAGCAGCAGTAGCAGCGGTAGTAGCAGCAGCACAGGGTGAAGAGGCTAGGCAGTGCGCAGCATACGCGGGGGTGGGTGAAGGGAGGCATTGGCAAGGGAGGAGTGGACGGGGGGTAGGTCGGCATAGTACAGTAGTAGCGGCAGCGCCAGTATGCGGGGGATCAGCCGTGCGCGCTCTGTGCTGCCAGCCGCACTTTAACTCGCAGCCAGCAGCAACTAACCCCCCGCCCCCCAGCCACCACTGCCGCCACACGCGAATACCTATATCTCTCTATAGCTATATAGGGGCTATGCGCTGCCTACTGTATATAGCTCGTGCAGTACTGCGCTCATAAATACAGGTATATATACTGCACCTTTATACCGAGTACGGAGAGAGAAAGTCTCGAGCGCTATATGTAGATAGCTCGTTCTCTCTCCCTCCCTCTCTGGCAAATACTCCGCATTCGGAAATATACATACAGCCACCCCTAGCTACATATCATATATACATACATAGAGCTACGGTATAATACGCAAACGTTGTTGTTGTTGTTGCTATAGCTGATGCAGCACATGCAGCACACGCAGCAGCTTGTACACTGCTCAAATACGTATATTTATATGTAGGGTATGGGTAACGCGCACATGCATGTACATGCGCTCGTATACGATGCACGAAAAAGCCTCTCCGCTACGCCCATATGTATACGTATACGTAGCTCGTGTGGCCAACTGCAAAAATGGTTATACGCTCGCGAGCTCGTGCACGTAACGCTAGTACGCGCCCTGCTCCGACTCTTTCACGATTTTATGTGCTTCCACCGCTCACGCATACCTATATCTATACACTCGCGTATAGCTATAATGCGCGCAGGAATTCGTTTGCGGCTTCGCCAGGAATGCCTGAGCTCGTTGCCTACATCTACACCTTCCTATATACCTGTACAGAATTACGCTCGAGTTGCGGCGTGCACTCGTGTTTTCCCAAAATATGGATTATATATACGTAGACGAGAGCTGCTGTTCCTGCCACTGCGCAATATGCGAGCGGGCGTCTCGCCTTAATAAATATAGCAGCTACGTCGCGATAGCGCCTGCCTTAATTCATCCTAACGAGCGAATACGAGCGCGACAGATATACATGTAGATGGATAGAGCGAAAGAGAGAAACGAGTGCCGATGATTATAATACACATCCATGTCTGCTGACACATGCCAGCTGATAATTTTGAGCTCGATAGGCTGTGCGCTTGGCGACACTCTTATCGTCTACTGCTACTTCTTTTTTTGCTCGTTCGATTGGCGTTTCAAGAAAAAACTTTCATTTGCCCACGGCCTCATCCACGGACGGAGATGACGCCCGATTTGCTTGATATTTCAGCGATCGCTCAGCCGCTTCCTTTTCTTTTACTTTTATCATTTTCAACGATATTTCTTACAAATCGCTTCTCATCTGTTTTCCAGCATCCGACGATTGTTTTCATTGCATCGTATTTTGGCAAATTTTTTTTTTATTTATCGTCCAATCGGAGCTACGAATGAAACAAGCGAGCTCGGTCGATCGATCGTCGCGATCTTGTTCAATGATTCAAGTAACTTTGAATGACAATGAGTCGCTCTTCTCAACCTCGCGCGTTTACTTTTTTTTTATTACCAAGCGTACTACCTTATGGCATGTGCCGTCGTATGCGTTGAAGAGCCTGTACTAATTCAGTCGTTGACTCCGTGCGCGTATCAGCGGTATCAATCTGAAAGTGATAAAATATTTGTAAAAACAACACTTTCATGGAAAAATCGAAGCGTCGTCAGCAGACTCCGGCAAAACCTGGCAAAATACAGATTTATATATATTATGTATGTAATATTAAAAAAAAATGGTGCCTATTGATTTATAATTCGATACTTACAAGCTCGATATTTCAAAACATCGAAATGGAAATGATTTTGAAGAAAGCCACGAGCATCGAAACGTCTCGATTAGATTCGCCAGGCACAGTACAGACTCGTTTGATATTCTATGACTTTTTCCTGCGTATGTATATAAGCAAAAGCGTGCAGCCGCTCGTGCATGTGCGGCACGACGAGTTGTGCCGCCGCCAACGACGCCAGTAGCCTACATGTGTATGTGCACATAACGTAGGTGTGTGCATGTGTGCGCGGCTACGTTATATAGCGTCGAGTCGACGCGCGCCGCGCTCGTCTCGTTTGTTATAAAGCCGCACGAGCGAACTCGGCTTGCTGCTGCTGCTACTCCGAATCGCACGCGCGCGCGCGCGCGTGTATACATACACCTTGTATCCTATAGCTATATATCTGAGCACCTATAGCTATATACGTGAACGTGCGCGAGCCGCGTATATATATAGCTATATAGAGGCATTACGTAGAAGCTGCTGCGCGGGGGGCTACTCTCTCGGCTGCCGCAGTCTCGAGCTTCGCTGCTGAATTGCGAACCGCCACAGTCTGTCGACGGCGCTTCGAGCGGCAACACGCGCGCGCGATACGCTCTTGTGCCCCACTCTTTCGCTATATACAAATACATATACGAACGCTCGTCGTAATACGTACGATCTCTCTTCTCTCGCTTCCCTCGGCACTTTAATCTGTCGCACGCGCCCGACTCTCCGAAAGCGCGATATCAACAAGCGAGCTTGCAGCTGTTTACTCGCTCCCACGGCTCGACTTGTCTTTCCTCGCCTCTCTCTCTCTCTCTCTCTCTCTCTCGCTGCCTTCGTTATTGTTACCTTTACCCGCTCGACTCTCGTAATCACGAGCGCATAGAGTATATCGTGACGAATAAAATTCGCGATTTTGAACTTGATGATCCCAGTGCAAACACACGTGTCAAAATTATCGAGGCGCGCACTCAGCCGGCAAAAGTTAATTTCGCACGCGCTCTCCACATATACGTATATTGACAAGTGAGAGTTGTTGCTGATATTTCCAACAAATAAAAGGAAAAGCGATAAAGCTTCTCTCTCTTTTTCTCTGTGTTCGCGTGTGAATAAAATAAAAAGTAAAAATTGTGACTACTGTTGGTGATATACGTGAATGATACATAACATCGAGTCTGCAAAAAGTACACAAGTGTTGTTTTTTTCTCGACTCGTACGTAGCGCATGTATATAGCGTGCATATGTAACGAGTCAGACGCGCGAACGAGCGGCAAAGCGTAAAGGAAAAGAGAAAAAAATTTGTGAGAGCGAGACAGACGTTAGATATATGTGCACGCGCCGCGCACAAGTGATAACAACGACGTAGGCCAATTTGATGGCTCCGCAGCAGCGAGCCTGTACGTGTGCGTCCGCTGTGCGTGTGTCGGCCTAGGATTGTTATTATCGTTGCAAACGAGTGACTCGTGTGCAGACGATCTTTGGCGCGCAGCGAGAGAGGCTGTTGCCGTTGCCGACAAGTGGCCGCGCAAACAGACTCGCCAACTTATACCTCCTCTCGCTCCTTCTGTTGCCTATAAGTTTGTGCGGCTGCGGTGCTAACGCATCGCGATACACGCATACGATACATACTTGGCATTGCTGCGGACTTGTTGTGCAGAGCAAATATAGTGCAATAGCACGTGGAACGGACATAGACATAATAATAGTGATCATCGCTAGCGAGAAAAAAGCTCTCCTATTGTGGCGTTGTTTTTTTGCCAGCCGTGATCGTTACGAGTCGTCTCGAAGATAAAGATAGAAAAAGCCTGAGTCGATCGAAAGCCAAGAATAATCCAAATCATTAATCGTTAACGCGAATGAGCGAAATGCTGAGCAGATTCGGCCTGATTTTCGTAGCTGGTTGCACGAAGACGTCGCAAGCTCGATCGAGCGGTTAAGATGACCGCGCGCATACACAGTTCAAAGAGTCATCAGCAGCAGCAGCAGCCAGACAATAGTTGTAACAACAGCAATAGCAGCAACAGCAGCAGCAAAAAAGTCCAATTGAGCAACGGTAACTCAGCCAGTGTCGCAGCAGCGGTAGTCCGTCTACAGCAGCAACAGCACCTGTACTTGGACGAGACAAGCTCGAGTCCTTGCACAAGCCCCAGCCCGAGTCCGAAACTCGTCGAAGGACGTAGAGTGAGTATATATCATCGAGCAGCTCGACGCGCATATCTAAAGCTTTTTTTTTCGTGATCCCGTTAACTATTTCAACCTCGGTTCGATCGTACGGCAATCGAAAACGACAACCACAAACGATGATCACCCATGTCTACTCCCTCGCTCCTAAACGCAATTCGGATCTTTTTATTCATTGAGATTATTGCCGATCGACGGCTGGGCTTTCGTACTCGAAAGCTAACCTAGGCGCAAATAGCTCGATTGCGAATTACACATATTAGTTGGATAGATGATAGGCGGGAGCTGAGCACGCGCGCGAATCTACAAGAGTTGCCGAACGTCAGGGAAGATTAATCCGGCGCGTCGCCGGTACTATATACTACTAGCGCTATATATACGCATTCATGGTATGCCCGCCACGCACGTAGGTGATATAATAGACGCGCGTAAACGAAACGCGACGGTGGCGGCTGTGCTCGGGTAATAAGCTGCACCTGCACGAGCGAGCGAAGCATTAACACCCTCTATATACGTACATCGTCGACGCATTATAACTAGCGTATATAGTCGGCAAGGGAGAAACAAGCCTCTGCATGGCTTAGATGTATAATAATATCTTTAATATATATCTCTCTCTCTCTCTCTCTCTATATATATATATATAGCGCTACAAACTAGCTCTCTGCGCGCACCGCCGCGTCTTGAAAGCAGTCACTCGAGCGGCAAATCAGATGGAGTATTCCGCGTGTAGCTGTATTGTCACGCGTGCGTCTGTATGTATAATACGTGCTGGGGGATAGCTGATCATATAAACACTTAGCGCGCGCGCGCCACTCGGCACCCCTCGCCGATCGCTTACATGTATATATATGTACTACGCTCCCGTCGGCCAGCGAACAATGTCGGGCTTCGATCCGTGCCTCGCTATATATCTATAAGCTCGTACATAACAGGCGCGACGTATTATACAACGTGACGATATGTCCTTCGGCCCCTTCATATACGCACGAGAGAGAGAGAGAGAGTGAGAGAGACCAAGACAGAGACAGAGATAGATATAGAGCTTGTAATGCTCAGTGGCTGAAACGCGCACCGCAACTCATCGACTTATGCACGTTATATAGCAAGCGATCCGACTGCCCATTTATAATGCACCTGTGTGTGTCGTGCACGTGTTTTCGTGACAATTAATGAGCTCGTTCGTGCGCTTACTCGATTCGTTCGGACGCACAGAGCTTGCAGAGCTTTATGACTCGAGCGCGCATGGCTAGCTCAAGCTCTCTATTGTATTTTTTAATTACACCCTCACAGCCACGCTCATTCCAATGCGTTTCATCAATATACACTGAGAATATATATATATATATATATTTTTTTTTTTAACTACGAAACATTTTCAAGCGAATCAGAGCTTCATTTTCGAGGATTCGATCTAGTTTCTCTGGATCGCGTTTTGATTCATGAACGTGGATTCGCATGGTAGCGAGATTCGATCGGTATAAATATATAGTCCATGTGACAAGGATTGCGTATACTTGCTCATCGTGCGAAAAATCTACCGACGATTTTGAAGGATAAAAGCATGCCAATGTGTAACGTAACGAGAGCTCGCGCGCGCGCTTCCATTCGAGCATATACATAGGTGCACATTATGTACTGTTGTGCACTGCGACGCACAGCTATATAGAGGAGCCATACGCTATAGAGACGCAGTCGAGCCAGTGGCAATTTTCTCGTAATTGGCCTGTGTGTATATATGACGACGATATAGCTAGCAACTATACTACTCACTGCCACGAGCGCTACATATATAGTTATATCACGATTTACTGTTGAGGCTGATAGGTGTAGAGATGAAAGTACTAAAAAATAATTTATATCGCATGAAAAATATCATTTATTTTACCTTTCTGTATGTGTCTTGGTGTGGTGAACTGAGTGGCGTAAAAGCACGCACCTCGGTGCTGTAATTATAGTCAACGTTGTACATGAAATTCGATGGTTAATTAACTGATTATTAAAATCTGTTTGGATATTCGATGCTCTCTTACGAGGCACTCGTAAACTGATTAAAGCCGCGTTTGGCCGAGCTAAGCTTCTCATAGACGAGTTATAGCGCTAACCAACAGAGCTTCGCCCTTTAAAGATTGAAATTCAACCGAGCTTTCAAACGTGGCGTGAACTGGGAATTTGGAGGCGACAGCGTAGGTAGCACTTCAAGATCGGTTTTTTTACGGATGACATTGGCCAAGGATTGCATCGCTAGTTAATTTTTGGGTTCAAAAAGGTCTCGGTCGTAAAGGCTTTTTTCATATATCCAGAGGTGCAATAGGGTAATATACTCGTAAACATAGCGGTAGGTTGTAATAGCGATGATCTTTATAGCTTAGCCTGCGTGTCGGGCCATTAACCGAATTGGCGACTCTGCGGCACGCGCGTCTCTCCTGCGATATATACATCGCGCGACTCATTTTATATAAATAAAAAAGGATATAAATGAAAAAAAGTGTTGGTCAACATGCGAGTCAGTAATTTTCATGCAAGTATGTCGCACAGGCTCGTAAGCGTACGGCAATTTACAGATTTATAAATATAAATACGCCTGACGCGCTGCCGCTGAGTTTTGCGACTCGAGCGACGATAAGCATCGTGCGCGCGTGTACGTATGTATTTGATATTCACCGCCAGTTGACAATGCTCAAGGCCTACGACCTTTGCTCCTTCGACGCGCCTCGTCCATACTAAAATATTCATATCTGCGCTCGCGTGTAAGTATAGATATACATGTATACACGAATCGCCGTTGCCGGCGTACACCCGAGCTTTCCACTTTTTATACGTATGTATACGTGCAATTTATCTTTATACTTGTATACGTGCGCACTCGACGCGCATGAGAGAGTTACACACAAATATTTTTTTTTATGTACAGTATTAACGCCGGCTATCGCGTTGCAGCCGTGCTCGGCAATATTGCACACAAGCGCCTGGCCACTGCAGTATACAGTACATACATCCATGTCAGTGCTGATCTGCACGTATGTACTGCGGCAGAAAGTAAAGCGTGTTACTCATTGACAGTTGACGAGGCGAAAGTCGAGCTCGTTCCCGTGCAGCTATATTTTTTTGCCTAGTAGATCCGACGCTTTTTTCCTCGATATTATTTTCTGTCGCAGTAGCAGAAACAGCACCAGAGAGAAACTATATGGAGGATATTTTTAATTGTTCCGCGCTCGTGCCAGCTACACAGATATACAATACATATATATTTTTTTTTACGCAGTAATCACAAGCCAGCTTTTGCCACGATCGCTGCGAACGATTTAATTGCCGTAGTAGCTGTAGTAATCGTCGCGCGGCAGTGGCGGCGGCTGCAAAATTAGCGCCAGGCAGCGTCCCGTAACGAGAGAAAGAGAGAGAGAGAGAGAGAGAGAGAGAGCGGGAGAGCAAGAGATAAAGCGAGAGAGAGGAAAATTCAGCCGTCTAGCCGATCGCATGAGTGCTAACTCGAGCTGCGAGTCGCGTTGGTCACACACTTTAACCTCGGGAGAGCTCGAGAGCTGCGATATAATACATGTACGTGCGAGTCGTTTGTTCGTCGCGTGCATAGCACACGGATACGCGCCTGTGCGCAGAGATGGTTATATATATATAAGCTCGGTTTATGCCATCGCTGTCTGTCGCATACATAGGTATACACAAGTACGAAAGCTGCGACCGCAAACAAGCGGCTTTTGAAAGCGCCGACGACGACGCGAACCGGTCGGCACTTTGCCAAACGCGCTCGCGCGTCGCACGCACACCACACGCGCGCTTATTCATACATCGCAAAAATGACGATGGCTCACAGCCCGGCCGCCCCACGAGACGTCGCGCGTTATGTATTTACGAAAGTATATCTTGTATGCGAGCGTAGACTGGCGCACGAGCTGCGAGCTTTATTTGAATTTCTCGTGATTCAAGCTCGACTCAAGTCGAGGCGGCGTATGCCTCTCCGCGCGTTATATGCAAGTCGGCCGCGTGTGCTCTATACTTTTCGTTTTGCCTCTCATAAGCAGGCGCCGTCGCCGCCGACGTCGTCGAGTTTTGCGGCTGCGACGACGACGACGAGAATTAATTTCGAGACGAAGCGCGTGCGAAGAAACGCTCGCACGCAAGCCAGCGCCTCGAGCAGCTATATTGGATTAACGATCGAGCCTCGGATGATGGATCGCAATGCTCGGCTTCTGCGCTATACTTTTATAAATATTAATATTTCTTTTTCTTTTTTTCCTTCAAAGTGAATTTTTTTAACTTTTCAAAACGTCAAGACTCGACGCACGGGTGCGTAAAAAATGTTTGCCCTACGAACGCTTATTGGTCCTTTGCTATATTGTCCTGCCCTCTGAAACGTCTCAATGACTCGTATTCTAAATCGTTGATCGCATTTTATACCCAAAGTAAGGCTATCTTATCGAGCACGTGTGCTTTTTGCGATCGTGTATTGCAGGCGAACAAACCACTAATGGAGAAACGACGCAGAGCCCGCATAAACCAGTCTCTGGCGGCGCTTAAGGCCCTGATACTCGACAGCGCCCGCCTCGAGAACACGAAGCACAGCAAGCTCGAGAAGGCCGACATACTCGAGCTGACGGTGAGGCATCTGCAGAGGCAGCGCTCACTGGCCCAGCCGGGACTGTCCAGGTACAAGGCTGGATATCAGGACTGCTCGAGAGAGGTAAGAAACGTACACGAATATCGTATAGAAATATTTTTAATTTTATTTTCAAGCCTGACAAATTCCTTCGAGCCAGTTGCGTCGCAGTGTTATTCGCGAATTATAATAATATATGCCTTCTGACTCTGTCGAATTCTGCATAGCATGCGTCACGAGGCGAATTCAAAGCTCGCACTGCCTTGTACAATAGCCACGCTGCACGAATTTGAACAAAAAAAAACTCGAAAAAAAGCTAAACGCCGCTTTGGCTGGGAAAAAAAGAGAGAAAAAAAAGAACAAACGGAGCAGGCGCGATGCGGCCTCCAATAACACGCATGCACGCAAGTTGGAGTAGAGCGCGCACAAGCATAAAAACAAAATTGGCAGACGGCTTTGGCGCGACGACGCGTGTGCAATGCTCCTGCTGCTGCTGCTGCAAACGAGTGGATCGTGTTTGTGCACACACATACACATACACACGTAGAGGCAGGTAGCGCAAAGTCGAGCTCGTCTGTGCGAGCTGCACCGCCAGTATAGATATATCGTGTACAAAGGCAACACGCGCGGCACGCATGCAGCGACGCGCCGTGCAGTCCCACTCGGAGCGAGCGATCGTATCGTAAACGCGCAGCACCGCGCGTATTATACCTATATAGATATGTAGCTGTGTATACATCTGCTGCTGCTGCTGCTTGTCACGACGTGCGGCGGCGGTGGTGGTGGCGCGTCGCGAATTTAATGCCGCACTGCCTTCGATCTCTCTCCGACTCGGCGCGTGCATATATGGCACAGCGTCAGCGGCGTTTGTTTGCCTTTCAAACGCGAGCCGAGCGTCCGCTAGTATGAAGATTTATAACATCCAGTCTATGCTGCACATACATATATACATATCTGCCTATATATGTATATATATTCATATACGTGATGCGCTGGGCTCAACACAACACAGAGAAAGAGAGACAGATAGTCGGTGCACAAGTGCGCGTGCAGCTCTCAAAGCTTCCCCATTATCTTATCGCGCTCTCACTGTAACGAGCTTTTGTATTTATATTGCAGCTACTATAGCGCATGCACGCTCGTGTGTATAGTATACGCGAATAGTCGTAGCGGTGCGCGACGCGAGGCTTGCGGCCAATGTTTTTTTTTCTTTTTTTGTTATTCTACTTTTATTTCTTTTGTGTCGCATGTGGGTGCGGTATATATTCGCGCACACTGGCGCGACTCTTTTATTTCAGCCGCGTCGCTGCGCGTTTATTATCGGCCACGCAGCTGCTTTTATCAAGTATCGATCGATGATTAGCTCGTACGTACTTTTGGCACGACTCTCGTATATGCCGAGTAAACTTTTCGAAATCGAAAGCTCCGTCAGGTATCAATCAAGTATTTGCAGGGGTAAAGCAAGCCAAGCTACTTATCGAGAGGACGCTCGCGCCGAGTCGTAATATTGCGCGTGGCTCTGCGGAATCGAAAGCGATCGAATTGCTCGTCCACGCCCAATCGATTCTCGCTCTTTCTCTCCTGCGCTTATAGCAGCGCGAGAGCAAATAGCAACCTTGCTGTATTGCACGAGTTGCTGCTGCTGTTGCCGCCACCGCCATCCATATATACCGCACATCCGTGACAAAAAAAGAGGAGAAAAAAAGCTACGACGGCAGCCGCAGCAACACGCAACGAGCGGCACGCTTTGCAAAGTGATCCAGGGAAGGAGGGGGGCTTTTTCTCGTGCAGATCTCTCGAGCAAAGCAAGCGCTTATCTTTCTCTCTCTGCGGGGTCGCGCAGTACCTATATAGCATCATCAACGCGCGTACGACGTACGCTCCGCGCCCCATAAATCGGAAAAGGAAATAAAAGCTATCTGCGTCAGTCTCTCCTTCTCTCTCGATTCGCGCGCGTATTCGCTAGTATATAGCTCAACGCGGGTATGTATGTATAGCTCTATTTTTCCGTACGGTCAGCGTATATATAGACATAGACGCAAGTATAGATATATACACAGGTGTAAGGTAGGATATAGACTCGTGCGCGTGCTTTACTGGTCGAGTGCTCGTCGAGCAGCAGCTCAACGGGCGGCACTCCCTATGCGATATTTATACGCCACTACTGCTGTTGCAACGTAGCGAAGAGAAAAGAGAGAGAGAGAACGAAGCGCGCCAGTACATACACGTATGATATATGCCGCTGGTATGTGTGCAGCTCGAGCTCGAGCCTCGAGTGCACGTTATATATGTGCGTTATGTACCGAGAGCTTCGCAGTGACGCTGCACCACGTACTGTACTCGCGCTATATAGCACGGGTCTATGCTCAGTCGGTATTATGTATAGCTATATAACATAACTATATAGCCGTCGAGGCACAAATACATTTATAGCTTTCGCGCAGTTGCTCTTTTTGCCGCCTTGAACTCTTTGAAGAGGCGGCTGAGTTGCTGCTGTTGCTGTTGCTGCTGCTGTCCTCTCGACTCGCACGCGCGCCGGCCTTCCTGCCTGCCTTCGTACGCTTACACACACTCAAAAGCCCGTTTCCTTTTTGCTTCTTTCTATCGTTCTCTCTCTCTCTCTCTCTTTCTCTTCCCTCTCCATACTGCTTTTCTTCGTGTATATACACACCGTTCTATAAAGCCCGAGGCAAGGCAACGTATACTGCAGCTAGATCGCAGCGCGTGTGCGGCCTGCAGCTCTCAAGTGAAACATAGAGAAAGAGTGAGAGAGAGACCAAGCCAAGTGAAAAGAGATCTCGCACGAACTCGTGCACCTACCTGAGCTTCCATCTATGCACACAAGCATATATACATCACTGTGGCTGATATATGTTCCTAATATGCATCGAAAGCTTCGTGTGCGCTAGCCCTCACTTTTCACACTCAAACATATGTATACCGATCGGATGATGTCTCATCGCTCCCAAGTTATCATTGAAAGACTTGCACTTGCTCCAAAGCCTCGAGTATATATGTTTGCTTCTTCGTTAAATCGAATGCTAAAAATATTTTTTTCTGCATAATTATTGGTTAGACATTTTTGGGCCGTCTAATGCTCTTTTTCGAAAGCCTGATGTCAAATCTAAGAGTCGGAAAAAATCCTAGAGTGTAGAAAAACGTAGGTAAAAGCTATTTTCTATTATTTTTCAAAATTTTTAAATTATTAAAATAAAAAAACTGTTGGATATTTAATTTCACTGAGAATCAACCATCAATACTCGAGACTAAAACATTAAGGCACAAACCTATCGCAACTAAATAGAAGTCATTGCTTATTCCTGATTACGTATACCTTCAACACATATATATCGTGCTGCAGATGACAATCAAGATGTAATCAGCCCAAACGACTCGTGAGAATTTAAACTATTCCTTTCCTTGTTTCATCGTAAAATTTGTCGTGCTGAATCGTACGTACGTATTAAAAAAATAGGCTCACACCATCATATGAATTTATTTTTAGTATTTGTGCGTGCAATTTTTATCAACGGATTAATTTTTCCAAGCTCTCGGGTCATTAAGTATATAGGTATCTCGCTTTACGCGAATGCGCATTAATCATCTTTGCTACGGCATCACGCATGCTTTCCATATAGTACATGGATGTATAATTCTATTCTTTGCTACTACTACATCTTTGCCACGTTTATGCTACACGCGCTTGAAAAGAAGTCTGAAAAAAAAGTACAGAAGAAAAAAAAGTTGTGTCTGCAACGGCAAGAGCAGTAGGAGGATCGAAGAAACCGAGGATTTATATATACAGGTATATAATAATGTGCATGGCAGAGGCGGCGGCAGAGGTTTGTGAGCGCCGCGTGAATTCGTAATTGAGCGTCGAGGCGAAGTATAGTGAGAGCTGCCGAGAGAAGAGAGCCGCCAACGAAGAGAGAAAAAAGAGGAACGCAGAGAGCTCGAGATATACGCTATTAGGTAGCCGATGCACGCGCCGAGCAAGGCAGCCAATGTGCGTCACGCTTCGGCATCGTTTTCAAACGCAAGCGAGCGAGCAGAGCAGCGAGAGGTGGCTTCGGATATCGGTCGCCACCGCCGCTCAACTTTTCTCACGCCTCTGCAAGAGCACGACTGTAGCTCTATTCGCGGCTCGCCTCCTATATATCTGTATATTTTTCACCGTCGCCGCCGCCGACACACGTACACATGTGCACATGCACTACACACAGCGACAGACTGACGGACTGGCTCTCTGCGGCGACTCGGCGACGATGGATGTATCTCACTCGACAATTCCGAATGCTCCTGATATTTCTTCTTTTTTTTCCACTGTGTTTTTTGTGTCGTCTCGATGCGATAGCTCGAGTTGCGCAAACTGCAAAGTTCTCGCAAATCTCCGACTTTTCGATTGCTTGCGAGAAGCGTATACATTTTTTATCCGCGTTTTCTTCTGCGACGCGTTATGTGTATCGATTTTGTATATATGTTTAAGCAGGCACAGCCGTTCAACGGTCTATATGTATACTAGAGCACAGGAAGTAAAGAGAGAATCGAATCAAGCGGAAATGTGCCGACTACACTGGAGTCTGAGCCTACGCAAGTATGATTAGCTTTGCGTGGCGTCGCGAGTACATAATGTAGCGCCAGACACGGGCTTTCTCTATTTTTCTCTTTTTCCATCGCGCGAAATATAATATATAATCAATGCAGCACATATCTATGCAAGCATCGCGACTGCGGTATAGGTATAGCCTACTTGCCGAACGCCAATGTCTCGCATTTCATCTATAGTTATATAGCCTGTTGCTATGCTGCTGCTGCTGCTGCTGTATCGGCGGCGGCACGCTCACACTTGGCGCATGACGACGGAGTTATATATATGGGTTATATCACGTCAACCGTGACACAACGTATAAGGACCAAGTACTCTTATGGAGAACATTACAAAATAAAAATCCTGACGATTTGGTACCTCGAAGCGATATCCACATTTATCCAAAGAATTTCAAAGCTACGATTTTATTTTAAAATTCTAGACTTTCAGCTTACTCCGAAAAAAATAAACTAGTATTCTCATCTAACGATGATGTTATCAAGAAATCAAAATCCCTTATCAAAACTCACGAGTGTAAAACTTTCAAAGCTCAATGAATTTTTATGATTTGGACTACATCGGGGTTGACATGATACAACCCATATGCATATAAGAAGTCGCGTACTACTCTGAGCAGCAGCAACAGCAATTCGATCGCACACGCTCCGTGCCTACGTAATATATAATAGCAGCAGTCTGCACACGAGGTGCCGCATGTTTCCCGCACTTCTCTACGTATACAATATACACAAAGCTGAGTTCGCGCAAGCGATCGAAGTTGGCGCCTGGCGTGCCGCGACACGCTGCATTCAGAATGTGTCGTGTATATAGCCGAGTGTGTCGAGCGAGAGAGAGAGAGAGAGCGAGCTTCGGGTTTAAATATAGGCACGCGGTGCACTACGCTGCAGACGCGTCGCCAACACGTACGTAGTACGTACAGTCAGACAAAGAGAGTGAGAGAACCCAATGATTCTCGTTATGCACTATGTATGCGCTTGGTCAAGACATTTACAGTAAAATCTCTCAATAGCGGACACTCTTAATAGCGGACACTTTTAAAAAACCCGAATTTTTCCTATGCTTTTTCATGTAACATTTATTCCCAATAGCGGACATTCTCAATAGCGGACGTGAACACCGATTTTCTAGTCATAGCGGCCATTTTTACTCTTTATTATGGATAGATGATTTCAAATTTTAAATTTACACTCATGATATACACTCACAAACTGTTAATAAAAGTGTCAATATCAATTCAATGAATAAATACTTAAAGATTTGTTTACCTCTACATTGTTTTAGTGTTGAATATTATAAGAATTATTTTCTTTTTTTTCTCGAAACATTATCATCGTCAATCTTTCTAAAACGTACATTTTTTCCGAGTACTAAAATGCGAAATAATAGTACACTTCTACCTTACAAGTCTATGATGACAATTCATCCTCATTAAAATGTCGAAATAAGAAAAACTTGGGCTTATGGAGATATTAGCTCAGATCGATGCATTTGTATTGCATTTACAAACTATGGATCAACAACAAAAAATGTTCGAATTTTAAGTAGATAAATCTATCATTAGTCAGACCAACTAATTTAATTATAGGCTAATCTTTGTCAGGAAATCGTATCGATTTTAGCATTTAAAAATGTAAAACGCAGTACTCGGGTTTGAGAATGAGAGAAGATGGTAAAATAGCAATAGAAGAAAAATCAAGCACATCCGCATGAAAAATATCAAATTGAAGCTTTTTAATAATGAGATATGTTTCCTTGATTGGTGTTTCAGGTCAGTCGTTACCTCGATGCACCGGACATTATAACCGGCAACACAACACCTCTGGATCCGGCGTTCAAGCAGCGATTCATTCGACACCTCGACAGTTGCGTCTCGGAGCTCGACTTGGACCTCGGCTCGAGGCCGGACTCGGGTCTGGGCTCCAGCCCCGGAAGCGTGACGGATCGCGTACTCGGGCCCGGCAGTCCCTTACCCCTTGACCCGGCCGTTCATCATCAGCAGGCGGTCGCCGCAGCGGCCGCGGCAGCCGCAGCAGCAGCCCACTGCAACGCGGCGGTCGCTCTCGGCTCGGCGGCTCTCATCAAGCAGGAGCTGCCCGAGCTGGATGCCGCCGCCGCCGCCGCAGCCGTGGGCGTGTCGGGCCTCGCGGCATCCGTCAGACCGGACAACGGAGCCGCACCCATCCCCGGCGACGAGAACAACAACAGCAGCCGACCGACCTCGGCTTTCGCGCAGATGCACGCCGCGGCGGGCGTCCTGCCACCGGGTGTTCCGCCACCGGTGATCGATCCACAGGCTGCGGCTTCTGGTAATCAGCCGCCCAGCAATATGCTGTCAGTTGTACAGGTACGTTCGTCGTTTATTTCTTCAAAGTCTTGTACACGGTACGAGTCTTTTACGACAAAACTTGTAACATAGATGTTTCGAAGCTCATTTGAGTAACAAATCGGTATTTTTATCAACATAACAGGTTATTCCATCTCGTCTGCCCGATGGCCAAGTGGTTTTCCTCTTACCGAGTCACTACGTACAGTTGGCAGCTGCTGCAGCCGCCAACGGGATCAACATCGGACCTAATCCACCGACGGCCATATGGGCAGCCACGAACATGTCGCTGCTCAAACAAACCGACAAGTTGCTCAAGAGGCCGTTGTGCGACGATGCCGATTGGCCTCTCGACCCGATAAGCAGCGTGACCAACGGTAAGCCCAGCAAGATTCCAAAAAGCGAGAGCGAGCAGCCTCTGGACTTTACGACGAGCAGCGTTAAAAAGCTCAAAGCCGCGGCGGCGCGGCTCGTGGCTCAGCAACAGGCCGAGACGTCGTGCGCCGACAAGCAGAGATCGCCCACCGCGGGGGTGTCTAGTCAAAGCTCGGCTGCCGGCGAGCTCAAGGCCGAGGCGATGAGCGACGCGTATCATCACCAGCCAGGATCTCATAGAACGATACCTTACGAGGCGAAAGACGAGGAGGGTATGTGGAGGCCGTGGTAAATTCAAGTCTGACAACAAAAACAATCTATCCGTTGTTTAATTACGCGAAATATTCATCGTACGCTCTTACGGACACTCGTATATTATACCTATATCCTAAAGTGTCGTTCGAATCATCTTTACGATCGTTGTAAAATAATTTCTTCATGTGTCATGTACCGAGGTATATACTTGTAGAAATCGATCTAGAATTACTAGTTTACTGACTTGGCACGTTGATGTTAAGGAACGTTTTGACGGATTATTTATTGAAAGTTTTAAATAGAACTTTGCTGATAAGTGACATATTTATAACGATCAATGTAATGCCTTTTGTCTTCCTTAAAAACCAGCTTTGCATTGCTATTGGATATTGCTATTGTATGATAATATAATATGAAACAAAATACACATCGTCGAGCATGCGATGTTTCTCTTTCTATATATAAATAAGGTAATGATACCGAGTCGTTTTTATTTTTTACCGATTTCTTATAAATATACGGCTTTAGCGAGTTTTCAAAAAATTCGGTAATTTAGTAGATTTGATCATGTTGCAGTAATGCGATAGAGCTGAAATTTCTGAACGTTCGAATGGTCTTGTTATACTTTGTTAAAAAAATAAAACGAAAAAATTTCTATTTAATTTAAAAAATTGAACCTGAAAATAAAATAAAAAATTACAGATTTCCGCTCTATCGCCAATATATGGCTGAACGAGTTTCTACAGCTATTGTATGCGAATGTACACACTGTAATAAAGTAATTGGTATAGTTAGTATAATAAAAAAGTATGCTGTGAAAATTATTAAGAAGTTTACCAATACACAAACTATTTCCCTAAGAGAGTATTAAATAGAATAATTTTTAATATTATCGTATCTTTACGTTATGGATATAATTATTATTTAGATTTACATTGCGCTTTGTAAATAAATCAATTATATATGGTAAAACAGTATATAATGATCAATACATTAACCAATAGCACCTATTATTATTTATCGATAAAGATATACATACATACAGGTTTATTCTAATGTTATCTAGGTGTATATGAAAGTTATGTTCAGTGAAAGGATGAGTGAAGCTATTCGTAATATTGTATATTGTTTGATGTCGTTGATATAAAAGAAGAAAAAGTTGTCAAATACCCCAAAATAATGTTGGTGTATGTTTCATTGTGTGATAATTAGAATTTAGGCGAATCAATTTACTGAATATACCTAATACTTTGTATAAGAATAAAAAAATTCAATGTGTATTAGCGATTAATTTTGCGCATGAATCATATTTTAAGCATATAATTCATAAGTGTATCTGTTATTATAATGGCTAAAAAACGCATATTCATTTTGTGAAATTGTGGTCAACAACCACCATTCGATGTACTTAGTAAAACAGTCAAGTCTTGCTGATATAAAACATCTTTACGCTACTACCAATCATAGTTAAAATTCATTTATTGATTATTTAACCTAAATTTTTTTAGATTAAGCCACCGTTCATACTTTTATAACTGCTAAAGTTTTCATTTTTTCATTTATTATTATTTAAAACGATAGAATATTTTTTGGATTCCATTCCTTTTAGCCAAGCGCGACCTCAAAAACCTGAGTATAATAAATTTATGAGAATACTCAACTCCATCGTTAAAATGAGCGCAAAGCAGTAACAGGCATGATTTTTTTTTAGCAGACACATAAAAATGACACAAAAAGGGTGAGCCTAATAATCATAAAAATGAGTGTAACGCTGCAAGGAAATGGTAATTGTCGCTGATTATCTCTCGACGATCACAGGCTCGCGGCAAATTTCAGAGGGCCAATTTATCAGGTGCTCCTTATGCGGTCTCGCCTTTTCGATTTTGCACGCGGACGATCATTAGGTTCGGCTCGTTTTGTATAAACATGTGTCTCTCGGTATTTATGCTGTTTTTGCGTGCGTAAGCGAGGATGTTAGTGTGGATAATTTATGGTATTAAGACAGCACTTTTGCCCTCAATATTGCAGGAACCGAATTAGATGAAGCGTGACAATACCTTTTTTTAGGTGCGGAGTGCTCATGAATTATAATGAGATGTTACAATTTTATATCAAGTCAAAATACGTCGAAAATGAGTATAATCTTGATATTTTTTATCATTTTCATCGTGTTTCATATGCTTATTATTCTACGTATATTTTTGACCGAAGTAATGTTTCTTATTTTTTATCTTCGGATGAACTTGTTACGATAAACATTTAGTGATGTAATTTAGCAATCCTAATTGACAAACACGTGACTATCAGATTTTCTTAACAACTAAATTTTCGTTCAGAACGTTTTCTTCTCCAGTACTTTTTAATCTTTAAGAATTCTTTACTTCAGATGATGAACATCAGATAAAGAAATATATGAATCTCGTTATAGGCTCGAAGTAATATAGCTATAGCATGACGTGGAGATATGGTCTTCAATTGCTGTTTAATTGCCAAGTTACGAGTGGCATCACACTTAAACGTACACCATGCATTATCACGCTCACGAGTCCCACAGGCGATATTGTTTGGCCACAGCACGCTTCAAAGCTTCTAGGAATTTGTCTTTGTTTTTTGTTTCTATGGTATTTTTTATATAATGAGTATTAAGAGAGTTGGATCAACAAACAGACACCTAGGAAGGATGCTGTTTGATAGATAATAGCCTAGATGATCCACTATATTTGGTATTGATGTTTATCTAAAAGTTGGAGGGTTCAGTCAGTCTACTGTAAAAAAAAGTTTATGATCAATAAGCACAAAATCATCATTTTCTCTCAGTTTGGACTTTTATTCATTCGTTTATCTCAGATAGAACAATTACTTCATATTCACTCTATGCCGCAATAATCTTCAAAGTGCGAAATAGCTCCGTTCAGGTATGCGAAGTCGCCAAGAATACCATACGGACGTATATTATGAGTGATCAGGTTGAGCAGGTGCGATTCTCACGCAGCTCTTTAAAGCGACGATTTAACATGGTCGCAGCTCTTGAAACGTATAATCGCGTCCCTCTAATTTGCGGTTGATTTCCAAGTGGCGCGCAGCACGCGCGACAAGCGGTATATACAGCAGTCGTTGCTCGATATGTATAGCATGTATATAGCTGCACCGAAAGCGTGTATAATAACCGTAAGGAAACGAGACTGATTTTACATATTACTGCCAACATACACGTGTGTATTACATTACGCGGCCGAGGCACGAGCGCAAATCGATGCATGCTTTCCTCCTCGTGTTCTCTTTGCCCGTCTACAGGTAAGGACTCGGCGTAAACATATAATGTCGTTGATATCGAGAGGCAGCGGAGGACGATAATTAGGGTGGCCCAATATCGCGCTCACCCAACGTACGATTTCGATTTTTCTGCAGCGGAAGAGCTACTGGAAAGATTTTTTAAGAGTTGCGGTTTTATTATTTAAAAGACAATAAAAATGAGTGAAAAAATAAGCGGCATGGCTGTTTAATTTTGAACTTTTGTATATTTTATCATGCTATGAGCTCGTCAGCGCAATAATTCTTTTGAATGATTTATAGACTACTTTAAGTTAAAGTTTTTTTTCCGGCGCGTTAAATCAATCGAGTGAAAAACAGTAACCGAGTAAATAATTGTTGATCATCAACAAAATGAGACTGAAAAGAATTGTTAATTATACTTGGAGGTAAAATTTTGGAAAAGGTAATCTAAAACAAATATCACCGCCAGAAGTCGAAAAAACTAAGAAGGCTCAAGCATATTATGAAATAAGAGAACAAAATAAATATTAATATAAAATATATACAAATACCATAGGCGCACTGGTCTGTCAGCGCGCGCCTACAGAAAATATCAAAGATCGTGACGACGCGTAATTCGCGAATGAACTCGCGTGCACACGCTATATATATAATATTATATATTGTATATATATGTATATATAAGACGGCATAGTTGGAGGTGGTAGTAATGGTGGTGGCGGCGGTGGTGGTCCCTCGGGCGTTTTGACACCGTCGCTATATATAGCTATACATATAATGTGATGCTATATACCTTCAGCCGTGCCGAGCGCGCGCTTCGTCTCATAAATCTTTCATTAATGCAAATTGCCCGTAAGCGCTCTCGGGGGCGCGCTGTGTACTGCCTGGCAAGCTTCTGCTTATGTACATATATATCTATACACACGCGGCATACTCAACGTATACATTAATACATGTAGTGAGTCGCGCAGATGCTCCGTTCCTAGACGACCCCCTTTTCTCTATCTCTCTCTTTCTCTCTTTTTCTCTTCTCTCGTTTTTCTTCCTCTGCTGTTCGTGAAAACTGCGGACTCGAGTATCGACTTTTCAGCCGCTCGATCCTCGTAATCTTTTGACAAATATTTTTCATAAAAATACATTTTTCTTTCCGTATTCACCTATTTTATTAGAATGTGATGGACATGAATTAGTTCCAGTAGCTAAGGGTGCAAATTAACGATGACTTCAGTATAAAGTTAGATAAAGTCAATCTTCATTCGACTAGTGCAATCTTAAAATTATTATCGATAATTACAAACTCCAATCTGAATGATGCGCTTGAACATATTTTCGAAGAAACTGAAAATGTGCGCAATTCAACATCTTTTCTTCTTGTCGTGCGAGACGTTGCGCTATCAAGCTGCCGCAAGAGTCCTTTCAGCAGCGAACGTACAGCACCCTCCTTTTGGCTTGATATAGCAGTTAAAACCACCTGTTACGTTCATGAGCTCTCTCTCTCTCTCTCTCTCTCTCTCTCTCTCTCTCTCTAGCTGCTCGTCGGCGTGTTTTCAGCAAGTTCTCTCGCTCCTTCTGTCTATTTAGCCATATAGATATATATCTACCCAGATTTTTTTCTTTTTTCTAGCGAGTACCGCGGATTTGCCTCTCTTATTTTTTTTTCTGTTCACTTGTTCCACCACTGCGAGTCGTATATACCGACTGACCCCAACCCCTGGTACTTTCGTGCCCAATTATTCAACTTTCCACTCGCAAAATTGTATGTCAATACTGTTGAAATTTATCAGTGTAGGAAAATGGGGAGAAATATAATAATGAGAATGGGTCACGTTTACAATGAAACATGTTTGATCGAGTCATAAAACGTTGACCATATTGAAAAGATTATTTATAAAAATGTTTCTTAACATCGGTTGTTCTTTCAATATTCTAATTAAGTCAAATTGCCAAAACCAAAGGAACAAGCCTACTTGAATTCATTACTTGAATTATTTTTAATGTTTCCAATATTTACACAGGGATATTAGTATAGAATATTGCTCGTGACCCTTTTTAAGAGGTAACCCGCCTTTGAATTACGTATAACTTTCGATATAGGCGAGCAAAGAAAAGGATGACAACCCCGTATACGGGCGAGCTCTTGCGGCAATGGACCAAAATATTTTTTGCAGAGGTTACTTTATAATTTTTGAAAAAAAAATTAAAAAAAAACAATTTTGAAATGATTATGAACTATTTCTTGTTAGCATAATTTTTTTCTGATACATCGTATATAAAAAAATTAATTAGCCTGAAGTATAGTAAGAATATATAAACGTCATCTTCATATACGCATCGAAATACACTTAGACGTTCCAAAAATGACATCGAGTTGTTGATTTTTTGTATATTTAAGTTGATAAAGTACTTGCTCCATCACAATTTTATCAATAAGTGAATAATGAAACCAGAGTAAAAACAAGAATAAATTCATACCTGTTATTTAAGAGTTATTAATGAATCAAAAATAATAAAGTATTCAGTAATTTTTTGGTGTGTTAAATAAAAAAATCTTGATGTTTTTGTCAATTAGAAAATAAATAAATGTCAAAATGCAGTTAACAATTCTCAACGCATTTTAAACTCGAACTATTTTTAGAGTAGTCATAGTAGTGACATCTACTGGAAACTGGAAAATTTCTCTCGGTCAGAAAAGTGCAAGATGCAGAGAAAATCTAGTTACTGTTTGATGGTTATTAAAAATTACACTGCTTTTGACTTGATCATTAATAAATCCCCGAAATCGCTCATAGTTATGGTATTTGACGGTAAATTTACATGAATAAATTGATCAATTAAGTTCTGTGAAGCGTAGCATTCCTTAGAAATTTCCTCTGTTAATAAAAAATAACGTAAGAATTTTCTATTCAATGCATATTGTTGATACCTACAAGCGATAAAAGTTAAAATTAGCAAAGTGAATAAATGAGGGCTTCAAAATTATTTCACTAATGGTGAAACCTATGCGCGTCAAGAGTATAAACAGCATTAAAACGTAAATTAGAAACACGTTGCATTATTAAAAATATAGCTGTAACCTTTTCAAATGATAAAATCAATGATAAAATTAAGTACCGTAGGAGTATTGGAATATTTCAGAAAAATTGTTGGTATGAAAAGAAAGAGTGATAAACGAGTTATTATGGCATGAACCGTGGATGAGTAACGAGTTCTAGGAGAACCTTTTTACAAAACAGTTCACCCTGTTACTTCGTATCACTTTATTATGATGAAGAAAGATTTTTAAAATTTTTTCAAATATTTTTTTTGGTTATAATAAATTATATCGAAAAAATTGATTTTTTTCACTTTCGACTCAATTTAGAGGTTTTTCTAAGTTTTTCTAAATTACGCCAAATTTTGACATATCAATATAAATGAAAAAGTCTTAATGAAGTCAAATATTTTGAAAAGAATCAGTAAAACATAAAATTTACTGGTTTCTGGGAAGAAACTCGACACTAAATTTAGAAAACTATTACTCCTTTACAAAAGCATACAAAAACCAATTAGAAGCTATGGAATCCAGTATCCAAAATCGAAATTGTCGAAAGATTTCGAAGCTATTAAGAAGAATTGTCAATAGTACGTAACAAATGAGACTACAATTACTACTACCTAGAAGTTCTTTGTGAGCATGAGCATAACGTTTTATAATTTTAATGGTTTTATTTTATGGGTTTGCATTTGGGTGAGATTCGTCATTTTTTCAAATAAAACCTTTGCACAGAGTCAGGGACTTTCCTGCAACTGTGGTATATTTAGAACGTGTATTGCACGCAGAATAGCGTGCCAAAATAGTATTGTGCCGAATAACAATCAAACTGTCACAATCTTGCTGCTAGGAGGCATCGAAAGAGCCGATGGGCTTATGGGATTATTGAATCCGATTCTGGAATTAATTTTTCTGAATTAGCTCATTTAAATGCCAGATTGAGAAAAAGATATAAAAACATCGGAAAAATCTATATCAAGGTTTTTGTGACAAAAAAAAAAGAAGAAACAGCTGTCCCCATCCAGGCACAGCTCATCATTTAAGGTACAGCTGATTTCATAGAAGACATCTGGCCTCGGATTTGGATTTAACATCCTCAAAAACCGTGGTATGAATTTTTTCAGATTTTTTTAAAACTTTTTCTTAATCTTACCTTTAAATGTCCTTGAAAATTAGCCAATCTTGAAAAACTAATGCAGGATTTGGGTTCAGCGTCTCCAAAAACATAGTATCCACTAGGTCCGATCTCTAAAACTTAACTTTTCATTTTTTGTGTGTGCCAGTGTAATTTAATTAATTAAAGTTGGGACAACTTTATAATGAAACGTTTTTAACAAAAAATTTAATAGATCATAAAGTTTTATTTTTTGTTATAAACGTTTATCTCCGTTCTTTTAGTATTAATAATGACAAACGTTTCTTGATATGCTTTTTTCTATTATTAAAAATTGTGGACTGTAAGTGCAAAATGTTCGATCAAACATGCTAAGAAAATAAGTTAGAATTAAATCTTTTTGTGATTTTTTTTCAAACATTGCAACAAAGTCATAATAATAATGACATAACACCAAACCTACACTTTTATAACCTTCGCTCTCTTTGTTTAGTCGCACTGACATTATTCTTCATAAAATATTACACGTATCAGTTACTAAACGTTTTACTCTCACATAATTAGATTTAAAATTCTTATTTTAGGCACCATAGAGGTTTATAGTATTCCAATCTAAAAATTACAACTTGACCACTACCCGTTGTCCTAATGCTGTTGCGGACACCAACGATTACCTGGTGGAAACGTTATTAATTGTTTAGAGTATTAACCAATATTAATGCAAAGCACGTAAATCGTTTAGCATGATTGCATTGCATCGTAGGCTAGTCGCTGGATTGAACATATTGGATCAACCAGACATAACAACATCATTTTGTTAACCCATTAAGTCCCAAGAGGACGTTTTTTTGACACTCATTTCGGTCGCTGTATTTTTTATGAAAATGGAGTCAAAAAAATATACGAGTAGCCTGTTCTTATGTAAAATTTAATGCCCTTTAAGAAACTGAGCTCAGATTTTTGAAAAAATGATCAGGTCAAAAGTTATGGTTGATTTTATAAAAAAAAAAACATGATTTTGAACAAAATTAGTATATTTTGCACCCAGGGAGTGAAAAACTGGAAAGTCTCAGAGCACGTAGAATTTATCATCCGAGGCGAAGCCGAGGCTGATAATCACGTGCTCTGAGACTTTCTTTTTTCGCTACATAGGTGCAAATACAATTTTTTTGTGCTACCCCAACCTAAAGTAACATTTTGGTTTTGTTGAGCTTCGCCTCGGCTGATAAATTACACGTGCTCTGAGACTTTCCAGTTTTTCACTCCCTAGGTGCAAAATATACTATTTTATTTTTCGATTATACAAATGGAACCCATTTGAAATCTCACGGAATTCGTGCAAATATCGCGTCCTCGATACCTAAACTAAAAGTTAGCGGG
>CACVKI010140598.1:0-18253 GCA_902732785.1 Trichogramma evanescens | reverse complement strand
ACTCATGTGATATTTGCGAAAAGGCATTTACAAAAAAATATAGACTCAAAATCCACATCGACTCAGTGCACAATGGGGTCACTCATTCATGTGATAAATGCGGCAAGTCATTTACTCAGAAAAGTAGTCTTCAAACCCATATCGAATCGATGCACAATGGGACTAAACATACGTGCAGTACATGTGGAAAGACGTTTAAAAGGAAGGGTGATCTAACGAGGCACGTTCTATCAGCGCATAATGGTGTCACCTACTCATGTGATATTTGCGGAAAATCATTTACTCAAAGGAATAGTCTCAAAATCCACATCGAATCGATGCACATTGGTGTCATTCACTCATGTGATAATTGCGGCAAGTCATTTCCACATAGAAGTAGTCTCCACGCTCACATCGAATCGATGCACAATGGTTTCACTCACTCATGTGATATTTGCGGCAAGACGTTTACATGGAAGGGTAATCTGACGAGGCACGTTCAATCAGCGCATAATGGTGTCATCTACTCCTCTGATATTTGCGACAAGTCATTTACTCTGAAAGTTAGTCTCCAAATCCACACTAAATCGATGCACAATGGTAGCATCTATAGATGTGAAAGATGTGGAAAGACATTTATGCAAAAATGTAATCTCCAAATCCACATGGCATCGATGCACAATGGTGTCACTCACCTATGTAATATTTGCGGAAAATCATTTACTCGAAGAAGTAGTCTTAAAAACCACATTGATTCAGAGCACAATGGTGTCAAACATGCTTGTGAAAAATGTGGCAAGAAATTTCTACGAAAGGATTATCTCAAAATCCACATGGATTCGGCACATTCGTCACTCATTAAAATTTGATTAATGTATTAAATTTAATAATAATTTTCGGAAGATTACTTAAAAAGTGATAGTTGATAATATAAAATCATATGTTCTTAGTCTTATCTCATTATACAATAACTGTGTGATACAATTTAAAAATGAATCAATAAAATTTTCAAGGAAAATAAAGCAGATTATTTATATTATAAGTGAATAAAATGTTAAACCCCTCTAGTTGATTTCAATTTTCAGTTTTCTTAGTCGCATGTCAGCACGCTTCGATCGACCTAAACGATGAGAGCTTAGTTTCTTGACTTACTTACGTCTATTGGAATTGAATCGCTTCAAAACTGTTAACGCTACTTAACATCAATTTTAAAAGAGAATAATAATAAACACAGGAGCATATCGGGTTGAATGATAGTTAATATATTCTATGGCATTCAACTTTTTAATTACTAATTCGTTACTGGGTAAATCTTGATGTATAATCATTCACGTGTTGTATTCGAAGTGAGTTATTCAACAGCTTCTTATTAATTTGTAAAATTATTTTTTTTTATATAAAGATGTGCTTTTGTCGAGCAATCCAATTAGGCGCAGATGAAAAATTAAGTCATAACTGTAACTCAATCGACGATTATATAGCAACTACTGTGGATTTAACTAAGAAACTACGGGAAAATTTTCGAACTTATTACGCGAATGGTCGTTTAGATCGATCGGAACTTTTCAATCCATCGATCTCGCGCTCACACGTATACCGACACACGATCGATATCCAATAATCGGCGCGTAATAAATTGGAAAAATTCAGAAACGAGACCTCGTGCACTTTTTGCGTTCTGCAAGCGCAAACACTAATTTTATGTCGCATAAACCTCGAGCAATAAAGCGCAGCCTGTTCCTAATCGCGGCTGCCTCGAAACTCGCCCGGGGTGGGTATACACCTGTATATAATTAATTCATCGAGCTCGTCGATCCGAGTTTACGCACACCTGCGCGCGCGCGCGTGCCCATAAGTATGTATATAATATACGAAGTGCCGCGAAATAAATCCGGCGCGAAAGCTCGTTAAATTTCACCGAGTCTCCACTTAACTTTTTCGGGCTGCGGTAACATAATATCGCCTTAGACACATATCCTACTCGAGCGCGTGGCATGTTTATAAATAAATTCGAAACTTTCGATCGCAGATTCAAATCGTCGTTGACAATAAAATCATCGTCGTCGATATATCGATGTTGAACGCACCGACACGCGCGCATATATATACACCTCGAGTACCGATTTGGTGCGCAGCGGCAGCTAAACTGTGCTTGCCATAAATCCGCGCGTCGATGGACAAGCTCGACGCTACTCTCTCGCGGCCGCACTACACTGCGCACACAAGAGCGATATTTAATTCTTATACAGTTATCGCTCGGAGGCGATTTTGCCGCAGCTCTGCCGCCTGTATATGAAACATGCGTCGATCATAAATAGCATAAATATATGTGTAATACGTATATTGCGCCTCTGTCTCTGTGTGCGCAGCTATTAGGACTATAGGAAAAATTATGGTTACACGTGCCGATTGCGAGCGCGTGGACGTCGCCTGCTGCTTCGGCGTGTGTCGAAGAAAGGCGTGTACTCGAGAGAGTTGGCAAAAAAGAAAATTAAAAGTAAAATAAAAAAAAAAAGTTACGCATGTATTATAAATCAGTTATGACTGCAGCACTGTTGTAAGAAGCAGGCACGAGGCGCGTCTCACAAAGGCGCTTACGTATGTGTGCGCACTGGATGCAAAGATACAGAGTCGGTTGTATAGGACGCGATATTTTTCCGCCTAATGCCAAGCTATTAATCTCACTTTGCGGGTGTCTATAATAATACCTGTGTATATGTATGTACGTACCTACTTACGGCACCGTATTATATATCTGTGTAAAATCGTGCTCGAGAGGCAGAGGCTGTACTTTTAATACGGTTTACGCCTGCGACTGTACTACGTTATTAAGAGGACATAATCGCGCGGGTATAAACACACATACGGCAAGGATGGACGAGACTTGTTAAGATTGAGATATAACTTTGTTCAAATGTCGATATTTGATCAAAAATTTCTCTTTACTTGCGCGGATGAAACAATTAAATATCTAAGATTTTTTTTACGCTGCCAGAATGTCGTTTCGCCTTTTTTACTTCTTTTCTCAATTAAATTAAAATGAAAATAAAATGTGGCCGATGATAATTTCGCTGACGTATCTCCGGGTCCGCATCGACTCGAGAAATGTAAACGTATAACATCTCCATGAGAGAATAACACGTAGCGTTGTGTATATACTCAATTGTGTACATCTCAGTCTCTTTCTGCCGTCGTGTCTCTGTGCTTGTCAATCAAACGGCACTCGTACACCGTATAGCTTCGCTCGCGCGTGTTTGTAATCGTCTTCCGTGTGTGCGACAAATCGTCCGCGTAACGACCGCGTCGAGTGATTTTCGTGAAGAAAATTACTTTTGTGATAAATCCGGCACATTAAAATGCCCTCCGCGGCGGCCCTCAACCGTGAAAAACGAAAAAAATGGCAACAATTGAAGAGCTTGAGCAAACGGATCGATTGGGAAAAGACAGAAAAGCGAGACCAAGTTCTCGATCGACTCGAGACTCTGTTGAACAACGAGAGTTACTCGACGCCACCTCCGAATCTCCTGGACACCTTTACGGCCCGACAAATCGAGCGTCTTCTCGCGGATCACGTGATACGGTACAACGGAAATATCGCTGAAAAAGTACGATTCATCGAGCGCGTGGCCGAGACCGGCTACAGGGACCAGGGGCCGGAAGTCAACGATCGCAACGGCGAGACACAGCTCAGGCGCACCACGGCACTGCATCTCGCGGCTACAACCCCGCCGGCCCAACTCGTCGAGGAAGCCGTTGTCGAGTCTCTTTTCAAAATATACGACAAATTCGAGGCGAATTACAGCGACGAGGATGGATACACGCATTTTCAGATAGCCTGCAGGCACGGCTGCGTCGACGCCGTGACGAAATTTCTCGAGGCCGGACAGGATCCCAATATCGTTAAGAAAAAAACGGGCGATACGCCGTTGCACTTGGCTCTTTTGTGCAGGGATGATAAAGACAAGATACAATTGGTCAAATTGCTGCTGGGAAATGGCGCCGATCCGAAAGTGGCCAATGCAAAGAGATCGATACCGTTGCATAGCTTTTGCAAGAAATTCTACGACGGTGACTTGGCGAAGATCTTGTTGGACTCGTTGAGCAGCGAAAAACATCAGTTGTCGCAGCTCGACGTTCGGGACAAGTTAGGCCGGACACCGCTACACTTGGCTCTGCGGCACCAATACGATGATACAGCCGAGGTGCTGCTGAGAAACGGGGCGGATCCGAACCTGGCCGATGCAAATGGATTTACTCCTCTGCACATCGTTTCCACGAGAAAATTATACTTGCACTGCAAGAACACGATGGAGAGGTTCCTTCGAATTTGCGACCAAGTCGGCAAGACGACGTTGCTGCTGGTCGACGCGAAGGACAACGAAGGCCGCACGCCGCTGCACCTGGCTATGCTCAATTGCTCATGGGCAATGGTCGAAACGCTGGTGAGGCGAGGTGCCGATCCTAACTCAGCCGACAAGCATGGATCGACTCCTCTGCACAGTTTTAGCGAGAGAGAAAGCGACGTTGTATTCTCGACCAACGTTTTAACCCCGACATCGATCGAGTCCGGCCTGAAAAAAAATATCAACGCCCTGGACGGGTCTGGCAGAGCACCCCTGCACTTGGCTCTGTCTCGGGGTCGCGGCAACTTGGTCGAGTGGCTGCTGAGAAACGGCGCCGATCCGAATCTGCCCGGTTGGCTCGCGTCGACGCCTCTGCATACTATTTGCTCGACACGCAACGACGCGGCGGTTATTATCGAGCGATTCTTCGGCGTCGCGGACAGTCTGAATCGAGAGGTGGAGGTTGGCGCCCGAGACGGGTGGGGTCAGACAGCGCTGCACTGCGCCGTGCTCCACGACAACGAGGCGGCGATCGAGTTTCTGGTGAGACGAAGGGGCGTCGACGCGAATTCGGTCAACGGCCAAGGCAAGACACCGCTGCACTTGGCTGTGGCCGGAAGTCACAACGAGTTGCTCGAATGGCTGCTAAGAAACGGCGCCGATCCGAATCTGGGAGACGAGGAGGGATCGACGCCTCTGCACTGCATCTGCCTCCAAGCTGGCCAAGGTGGCGTCGACTCGGCGAAGGAATTCTTCAAGATTTGCGAAGAAGCCGATCGGTTGGTGCTGGTCGACGCGAAGGACACGAAAGGCCGGACACCGCTGCAATTGGCCGTGCTGAATTTGTCGCTGGATCTGGTGGAGTATCTGTTGGCTCGCGGCGCCGACGCGGCCAGCTTCGTTTTTCCCGACGCGACGCTCTTCGCCGACAGAATTGGATCGGCCGACGATCGCAAGCCGGAACTGGCCTGGCGCGCTCTGAGCATCATTAAACGTCTCGAGAGGCAAGGATATTGGCTGTGCCAACGGGACGCCACCGCGACGATGAAGCTGCTCGACGAGTACCAAGTGTTCGTCGAGGCGAGTACGGATCTTCGACAATTGTGTCGCGACGACGAGGCGTTCAAGGCGAAGGCGGAAAAATTCAAGTTCGGCAAGAAACTGCCGACGCTGCACGAGCTGATCCACTTGCCGATCGAGAGAGCGTCCACGAGACTCACGAGTATGAGCGACAAGACGTGGGCGCAAAAATCGTCCAAACTCTACGAGCGATTCGGCGAGGCTTGCGACTCGCACCTCTGCGAGATCCTGTTGAGAAACTTTTGCCTCGGTTGGGCGATGGATCCTTTCCAGGCGTTGATACACAGACCGGATGCGCCGATCGAGGTCTGCCAGATGATCTTCGAGCATCTCGCGAACAAAGATCTGTGCAATATTTGCTTGGCGGCTGCTCTGCTCTAAAGTCAAGAGGCAGCAAAAAGCGAGGGCACAAAAGAAGACGCGAAGATCGCTAGAGCTCCGAAAAGACTACGAAGTTCATCGCGAAAATTGTGAATGTACAGAGAGGCGATAATTTGTATACGTCGATAAACGTAACTGTAGTATAACTTTTTTATACATCCGATGTCATTAATGTTGCATATGTTTTGTATTATGCAAATCAATCAATTGTAAAATAAATAAATTGAATTAATCAATTTGCTCATATAGAATCAGATGTTTTTGTTTCTTTCGTCGATCCTACATATATATAAGTATACTTACGACTTTATCAAATCTTTTCGATCCCAGACGTACATAATACATATTACAATTGTATCTATAGGGAAGACGCTATACGATCGTCATCATCCTCGCGAGTGTAATCGGTTTAACGCCGCCCTCGAGATCGATTGTTTCTCGAATCATATAGCGCAGGGATTAAACCGAGAAACTATACACGGACACACCCCTCGTCGAGCGCGAGATTATATAGCTCCGCGCGGCATCTTCGTGGGCCCGGATTAAAAAAATATAGAAATGTACTCGAAACGATCGTCGCGAGTTGCGACTAGTTAAAGTCGCGAGATGTGCGTATATACGAGCTATTCAAACAAAACACACACCCAAGACACACGGGTATTAAAAGAGCGAGAAACTGTACGCGCACTCGACGCGCGATATAAAGTAATTTTACACGCGCCAGCTGGACGAGGGAGAATCGTAAAACGGCTGCCACGCATCGAGAATAGGTATTTATCCTATATTCGCACCAAGGATTGGAAAGAAAGCGTCAGAAGGGACTTTCTTACCTGAATCTGTCCGGGTACTCCCACATCTGTACGATTCAATCTTGCCCCCGCGCTTACGAGATAGGTACAATGATTCTCAGTGCGAAACTGCAACTGCGGCAAGTCCGATTTATAAACGAAGCGCGCGCCAAGCCGAGCCAAGCCAAGCACAATCACACGCACACTATATATGTAATATAATAATCGCGATCAGCGGCCCGGCGCGAACGAGACGACGAAGGAAAACGAGCGTGGCGCTTCTCTCTCGCTCTATAATAATCCATATCGTTGCGCGGTGAGCTGCTGCTGCGGTGCGCGGCAGCAATTGTCATGTAGCGCAGCGCTATAATAAAAGAGCCGATCGTCGTCGTCGTCGTCGTCGTCGTCGTCGTCGTCATCATCGGGCAGCAGCACCGCGAGGAAAGGAATGACAGCAGTTGACATGATTCGTCGCGCTCTGGTCACGTAGGCCACTTTTGCTCGGCTGCAGTAAAAGAGCAGTGAATGAATTTTCATATCGCGCGCATATGATGTGTGTGTGTGTATGCTATATCCCCCCTGCCGCCACCGTCAAGGCAGAGAGAGAGAGAGAGAGAGAGAGTGTGTAATATGCGCAACGATGGCAAAAATTCGCTGCCTCGGGAAATCGATTTATACATAAAATCAATCCGACAGCCGATCGGTATATATACCGTACCGAGTAATAGCGATGTAGTCTCTAAGTAAACGAGCCGCAGCAGCTCAGTGTAAAATTGCCCAATTTTCGGCGCGCGCACGTGCGATCCAGTATATAGCTGCTGGCGGGGGCGGGCGTACATAATAATATAATGTAATAAACAGCCGCGCACGAGCTAGCCGAGCTCCGACGAGGTCGAGCGGCGCGGGATATTTCGAGCATCGAGATAGATTAGATTCGGGCTGGTGCGCGTACTTTTCTTCGCCTATGTAAATGCACAAATGTGTGTAACGATCTACGAGAGCAATGCCAAATTCCATATAGTCGGGGTCAGTCTAATACTTATACACAATATAAAACGATTCTCTGTGTATCTAACGCAGCAGTCAAGGATGTCTCGATACGTACGTAAAATATATTGGTATATTACTGAGTAAGTTTCGCCTTCGATAAGACGCGTCGATATCTCGAGCTTTTTAGCTATATTGAATTATATAGTCAACCGCGCACGGTACTTGCGTGTATTACGTCAGTCGGACACAGAGTAGATACATTACGTATTTATAATAGGCATATAATAGGCTATAACGCGTCCACGCGTACGTAAATCAGCCGATGTATTTGCAAACACTGCGCACGCGTCAAAAAGTGAAATAAGAGGCAGTTAAAAAAAAAATAGTTAAAATAAACAGGTGATCGTTTGCGTAAAAGCTCGACACTTTGCGCTTGCGAGACGATTTTTCTTGTCTTCTCAGCGGTCATCCATCGATCCGCGCGAGAGAGATAGATAGGCAATAAATCGCGACTTGTATCAGATAGGCCTTATGATTTATGTCACTGTGCGAAGCTCGCGCAATCCGTGCGTCCGTATAATAGCAATATGCAATACGAGAAAAGGACTACCGTGCGTACGGACTTATAAAATATTACTCGTCATACGTATCCATAAGTCGAGCCTCAATTAGATTCTTTTGTTTCGGTTATACGCACACACGCCTACACACGTCTTTTTATATATTCGACACGTATATGTATCATAATTCTACCGATGCTCGAGGGGGGTCCCAACGATCGTATATATAATAATATCATTCGTATACGCTTGCCGTTTTCCTTCCCTATTATTCTCTCCGCTATATATATAATACACCCAGCTCTCTCTATCTTTCTCTCGTGTATATTAATAATCATATACATATTGAAAAATGTAATGCATCGGTGCGCTTGATTCACTTGGCCAGCACAGCACAGCACAGCGTAGATATATACCGCACACCGCCTCGAGTGTATATAGTGGCACGGAAATATGTCGAGGGATTATGCAAGGGAAAAGAGAGAGAGAGAGAGAGAGAGAGAGAGAGTAAACGTGTGTGTGTCTATACATGGCTTATGTACCCGCACTACACGATATACATGTGTGGAATATGGGACGAGATCGTTTGGCCGGGTCGTCGTCGTCGTCGTCGTCGTCGTCGTCGTCGTCGCGTGATGTCGAGCATCTCTCGTTATAATACATACGTACGATCTCTGCCTATGTGTACGTTACTGCACTTTTGTGTGCTTTTGTGTACGTTTATAAGCCGATTTTTCGTGCGTTTCACTCGCTATATACAGTTATAAAGATCGGAGTCTCGCGCGCGACTCCCGAGCCACCGAAGCATAAACGACGATCGGCCCGCAAAAAAAAAGAAGCAAGAAGAAGAAGCAGGAAAGAGAGCGCCGATTAAGCGCAAAAATATCATACACGAGAGCGGAGGGACAAATTTGACGAAATTATAAGCTTCGTTTGGGACACTGATCTCCCCGCGCGCGCCTCGCGATATACAGTTATACGCGTATATACTCGTTTTCTAATACGCTCGAGATAACGAGCTGCTCTCGAAAAGTCGACTCTCTCTCTCTCTTGGATCGCTTCGTACGCTGCATTTCGGCCTTATTTCATGCCGCGCGGGGACACCCGAACAATCGGTCCCAATAACGTGTCCGAGCGCGTATATAAGATACAGACACACGGCCTCTTCTGCGGCGCAGGGCACGAAATTTATAGAGCCGCATCGATACACGAAACAATAGCTGCGATTCGTATATACGTACACGCCGATTGTGTCGGAGCGATGCAAATTACGTCTTTTTTTTTACGAGACAGAGACAGACGGACGGACGGACGGACGGACGGAGAAGGAGAAAAGGACGGCTCTCGAGCGAGAGAGAGACGCGCGCGCGTGTATGTGTGTAACTACACGCGGATGGCTGCGGTGTTAAAAAAAAGGGAAGAATTTCACGCGCTGCGCCAAGACAACTTGTAAGTATCGCGCGAGTGTAAGGAGAGAGAGAACAAGACTCGCGAACCGAGAATCGTCGGGTAGTAAAAGCCTCGCCATACATATTATACCCGTGATACAACAATATTTAAGTACTCTGCGCGGCCTGAGCTTAATTAGCCTTGTAACGTAAAGAGAGAGAGGATATCGATCGAGTCATCGAACGACATTAATGTATTCATCTTCTCGCGCGCGTGCACCAACCACCACCACTACCACCGACGATGAATATAAAATTTCGCCTGTAGATGTTTCGACGCTTTTATTATTTCTTTTTCTCCGTCTTCTTTCCTCTTACTCTCTCTCTCTTTCTCTTTTTTTTTTCAGCCCAATTTTGTAGCTTTCGTTTTTCGTAATAGGGTGTGCGAGATGCGAAAATTTCCTCGTCGACTTTGAAGAATGTCGTTTATTTACAACGAGCGGTTCTATTAAAAAAAAAAAAAAACGATCCTTGAAGTTAGAGGCTGAAAATCGCGATTGAAATTGTTGTTGCTTGATGCGAGTAATGAACGTCGATGATTGAAAAACGCGAGAACAATGGCACTTTTGATGTCATTTTGCGTTTACTCTCAAATATTCCTTATTAATTTTGCCGTAATCAGTCTTTTGGCCTTTCAAACATTATAAGTGAAAACATCGTGATTCAAAAAAGGCATACATAGGTGAATTGTATAATTTCATAAACTATTTTTGCCCTACTCCGATATGAAAACATCTGCGTGCATTTTCGTGCTCTATTCACACACCGCCAGCTGTCATAAAAAGAAGCGTCTCTGCACTCGGACTTCACAGCCCACAGTCGGATCACTCGAGAGCTCGGCCACAAACCTGGCTTTAACTCTCTCACTCGTCCAAGTTCACGCGTCACAGTGACAAGACATTGATGGTACAAGACATTCTGCGAGCTTCGCCACCAGCCGCCAGGTGGCGTCTCGGCACCCGCAAGCGACTAGTCTTCGCAGGGCTACTAGTATAGATGGGCTACAAAGCTTTCGAGAGACCATTATATTTTTGGCTAGTCTCTACTTGATATTAATGTAACATTTGAGCCTCTAATTTTTCGATGGTTTTTAGAATTGCTTAATTACCTATCTTGTACAATAAAACATATGACATCGCACATTGCAGTTAATAATTCGCACACAGTGCCTAATTACGACTCGCGATCGCTCGCATTACATACCGATCATACGCTTTTATTATACACATATTTTAATGATCCGCACCGATAAAGCATCTAATACATCCGTGCGGTAGCTTTATAGATGCGATCTATATACGTGTGTACATATAATTATAATATCTCTCGGTTCTGTGTGCGCGCTCGGTGGCGTAAACAAGGCAAACCAGATTTTAAAAACGGATAAAAGTACCAATGAGCAGCAGCAGCAGCAGCAGCACCGCCACCGCGAGTATCGAATAACTTCCCGCGGCGGTGCAGCCAATTTTCCCTGATTTTCGAGGTTTCTCTCGCCGTGTCCGCGTGTTTATGGCACGCGTATTATTATACCGATGTGTATCGAATTGCGCACCCATTTATTCGACGCATTAACATTGTCTGTCTCTCACGCGTGTACTGTACCTATGTAGGATCTATAACGCAGCCCGCAGATGTATGACGAATTACCCTATACGCGACCTGTGCTTTATACACATACCGATCTCGATCCGCTTGGACCGGCGGTAGTGCTGCAGCTAAGCGCCACGCAATGTCGCGCGAGCGCGTAGGTGGTGTCGCAGAGAGTTATCGGATCAAAAGGCATAATTGCTATCTTATGTTCATTTTGGACGACAAAGCAAAAGCGTATATCACGCCGAGAGGCAGTGTGGAATTCGCGATTGGCGCCAAGAATGACGATCTGACGGTATTATAGCTCTGAAAAAAAATGATATGCACCCTTTACAGCTCGACTACCGCGAATAACACAATAAGACAACGCACGACAAACGAAACAGCGTCGAAAATCATCGTCGTCGTAAATTACGCTCTGTATAACGAGTATGAAAAAAAAGGGACACATTCGAGACCTATAAAACAATATACATAACGTGCTTTGAAATCTACGTGTGCGCTGTGGTGCCACTGCGGTACATTTCATATACGACTTGCGTTCAGTCGAAGAAACGAATTCCATCCGCAGCTTTCATAATTATTGTGACATTGCGCGCAGTTATTATATCATAGAGCCGATTGATTGCTGCGCGACAGAAAAGGAGCGTATTGTATGTTGTACCGATTTTGTAAGCGACCGAATCCACATAATAACGGTCGTGGATAATGCGCGCGATCGAGGAAAAGAGGCTTCAGAATGAAAAAAAAAATAAAGGAAAGGGTGAGTATGTATCGACGGTGCTTACGAAGACTATCCCTTTTTTAAATGCAGACAAATTTATGTAGCGAAGAAATTCTCTTTTTTTCAAAATGCAGCGAAAAAAATCACTCATTCGATTCGTAATTCAAACTTTTCCAAAAACTTGTAATGACTAGCTCTAAAAAAGCGGGGTAATTCTTATATTAAAAAACTGAAATGCAGCTGTTTTAAAAAGGGGATTTTCTTCGTAGGCACCATCGGTATAAAGACCGGGTCTTTACAGATGTCAGAAAAATGAAGAAAAAAAACAGGCAAGGAGTGAATTAAAGGAATAAGAAAAAGACGCCCGACGAGATTCCGATAACAAGAGTTATACGATCTCCACCGGGGCAGAGACAAGCCAGCTTCGATAATATATTTAATAACCGACTGTTTTTATTTTATAAACGAAGAAAAAAAGGAGAGAGAAAAGAAAGGTCGTGGAAGCTGTTTCTCGAAAGAGACAGAGAGTGACAGAAAGACAGAGAGAGAGAGAGAATGTTGTCAACCTGCATTACTGCCACGGACTTTATTATGTTGTGTATATACCGATATGTAGGCGCGCGATCAACGAGCAGACCAATGCAGCAGCAGCAGCGAGCTGTCGTTAAACGAGCCGTCGTTGCTCTGTTTGGGCGAGTGCACAATTCACACACGCGCGGCTATAAGTAAGTATATTTGTCATTTGAATTTCAAATGGACCTTAAAGTTCCTTTTTTTGCCTCTATGCGAGAACGTGTTTTACATCCGCAGATTAGTAGTTTTATAATGATCGATATAATAATAATCTGCGATGTCGATCGGCGATTATAAACGCGCTTTGCGGGGGAGACACTTTCAATTTTCCGTATAGTAGTAGTAGTAGTAGCTGGTCGTCAACGCGCCGTTCAAGCTCCGGCGTTATTACACGCGTATTAATTATAATTTAATAAACGTCGTAGGCACACGCGCATATAATCCTGTATATACAAGCTCGATGAAGCGAGTATAAAAGCGGCGATTATCGCGCGCGAATATATTAATATCGATAACTGTTACTGACTTGTAAATTTTGTGATCCTTCCAGCTGTCGATGTGGGCCCCGAGCCTCGCCGCTATGCTCGCGGCGGCCCTTCGGCCGCAGGCCCAGACGTCGTGCCTCCTGAGCTTGGCCTCGAGCCTCGAGTCGGCCTCGGCCTCGCGCTTACGCGCCAGCTCGCGCTCCTGCTCCAGCATCTTGTCGTGCAGCCGCATGTACTTCTCCTTGGCCTTGGTCAGGCCCGATTTCGTCGTCTGAATCTTTTCCGATGATTCTACTACACGGTGATGATTGTCGGTGACGCTCATGTCGTTGCTGTTATTGTTACTACTACTACTGGTGTTGCTGTCGTTCGATGTCGTTTGTGACGCCTCTTGATCTGTATTCGTCGTCGCACTTGACACACACATTGTATTATAGTTTCGTTCTTTTTATTAAAAAAAAAAATCACTCGAAACGCTCGATCGAAAAAGAGTCCCGTCTAGAGGGTAACTTCAGAAGATGTATCCCAAGGGGGTTGACAAATAAATCGCCTTCGCAGCACACATCAAAAAGCAGAGCGAAAGACCGGGCGGTCGAGATAGAGAGAGAGAGAGGAGCTCTGCTGCTGCTCGGTTGTTGTATCGCGGGACAGTGGCCGCGTTGGAGTGCGCTGCTCTCGGCTCCGCCGGCTTGGCTTTTATAAAGTTTCGTGGTAGGTACGTATGTATGTATGCTGCTGCGCGTGCGAGAGCTCTCTAGGCCGGCGCGGCGCGGCGACGGCAGCGGCCCGTGCAAAACTGCAGCGCAGAGCTGAGCCGAGCCGTGATGTGAGAAGAGGAGGCTCGTCGTAACTGTGCACACACCACTAACTGCTGCTGCTGCTGCTGCACATCGATGACGACGACGGTCCGTCTGTGTCTCTGCGTGTATATACGTATGCCAACGGCAGCAGCTGACTAAAAAGACGTGTGTGTGTGTCGAATCGACCAGAAGAGAGAGAGAGAGAAGCGGATCGGTATATATCGCGCGCGCTCCGGTGCAGTATTATATACATAAGTGGGGTAGGGATGCGTCGAGCCGCGCGCGCCCAACGATCTCCACCGCGTAAGTGTCGATATTATTATATGTATTATTTTATAAGTATAAGGCCTAGCTCCTCTTTCGAGAGAGAGAGAGAGAGAGTGGCGCTAATGATAACGCGATGATCATGCACCCGCGCGTACACAAACACGAGTAGGTCGTTGATTTGTAAAGAAAAAAATTATCTGTCTCGTGTCTGTAATTGATTATAATTATTCACCCTTGCCTCTTCGAACGCTTACTGCTGATAATCACAGTGGCGTATTATGGAGTGCGCCAAACACGCCGTGGCGTGGGGGCGGCCCATTTTAGAATTAATATATGTGTATTAGGATATATTAACTCGATGTTGTCGTTCAGGAGTTTGTTTGAAAGTTATTAATTGTCAGTCGAAAAATTGCTCGAAGGAATCGATGCCAAGTTAAAATTTTAAATGGTAAATCGGTACCTTCATTGTAAACAATACGATCATAAACGATTTTTTCATTGTGCTTCGAACACTTATCATGTTTACAGTGAAAATAAATCAGTTTGAATTTTGTTTTTCAAGTTGTAACGCCGAAAGATAAATTTTACTCATTCAATTTTCGTGGCACTTAATAGACAGATTTATCGTTTAATTTAGGCACTGAAATGAATAAAAGTGATGAAAAATCCGAAAAAGTTGACTCAAATGATAATTCAAATGAACACGACATTGTTATTTCAGACGACAAAAAATATGTTTGTGACACTAGTCAGGAGGCATTTACACTAGAATCCAGCATGATAACCCACCGAGACACAATACACGAAAAACAAAAAAATTACACATGTGACAAGTGTGAGAAGAAATTCGAGTTCCGAAGTCATTTGAGTAGACATCAAATATCAGTTCACAAAGGACGCGAAGATTTTGCATGCGACAGATGTGAGAAGACATTTGTGAGACCATCGAGTTTGTTTACTCACCAAAAATTAGTACACAAAGATGGCGAAAATTTCACGTGCCACAAGTGCGAGAAAAAATTTGAAAATAAATCTAGTTTACTCAAGCATAAAAAAATATTTCACGGAGTTTTCAAAGATTACCTATGTGAAAAGTGTGCCAAGAGATTTGGAAATAAACGAAGTTTGCTCATTCATGTGAAGACAGTCCACGATGATCGCAAAGATTTCGCATGTAACAACTTCGAGAAAAATTTTGGAAGTAAATCTGATTTGTTGAAGCACCAAAAGTCAGTCCATAAATATCGTAAAACTTATGCATGCGGCAAATGCGTGGAAGTATTTATAAAAAAATCACATTTGCTCTTCCACCTAAAGACAGTACATCGCGTCTTCAAAGATTACTTATGTGAAAATTGCGGTAAAAAATTTGGAAGTAAACAATATTTACTCATCCATATAACTGCAGTTCATGAGGCTCGCAAAGATTATGCATGCAACAAGTGCGAAAAAAAATTTGGACATAAAAGTTATTTGCTCTTGCACATAAGAACAGTACATGAAGGTCGCAAAGATTACGAATGTGACAATTGCAAGAAAAAATTTACACGAAAATCATGTTTGCTCTTGCACCAAAAAACTGTTCACGAAAGTCGCAAAGATTTCGCATGCGACAATTGTGAGAAGAAATTTGGAGGTAAATCAGATTTGTTCAGGCACCAAAAGATAGTTCATGAAGGTCAAAAAAATTACGCATGCGACAAATGCGAGAAAAAATTCGGACAAAAATCAAAATTGTTTAGACACCAAGAGACAATCCACGATGGTCGTAAAGATTTCGCGTGCAACAATTGCGAAAAGACATTTGGATACAAATGGAGTTTGCTCTGGCACATAACAAAATTCCATGAAGTTCGCAAGAATTGCGTATGCGACAATTGCGAAAAACATTTTGGAAGTAAATCAGATTTATTGAGGCACCAAAGGACAGTTCACGAAGATCGCAAAGATTTCGCGTGCAACAAGTGCGAAAAGAAATTTGGACACAAGGTGGTTTTGCTCAGACACCGAGAAACAGTTCACGAAGACCGGAAAGATTACGTATGCGATAAATGCCAGAAGAAATTCGGAGATCGAGCCAATTTGATAAAACACCAAAAAACAGTCCACGAAGGTCGTAGAGATCACGCATGTGACAAATGCGGGAAGAAATTCGGACAAAAATGGACTTTACGCTTACACCAGAAGACAGTCCATGAAGGTCGGAAAGATTACGCATGCGAGAAATGTGAGAAAGTATTTGGACGAAAACCGCATTTGTCGAGGCACCAAATGACAGTCCATGAGGGTCGCCAAGTCCAAAAAAGTGGCAAGGATTACGCGTGTGACGTTTGTGAGAAAAAATTTGGAGATATAAGAAGATTGAGAAGACACCAAAGGACAGTCCATGAAGGTCGAAAAGATTATGAATGCGACAAGTGTAAAAAAAAGTTTGGACAAAAAGCGCATTTGCTCAAACACCAAATAACAATCCATGAAGGTCGCAAAGATTAAGCATATGACAAATGACAGAAAAAATTTAGGGAACGAGGCAATTTGATCAAACATGAAAAAACAGTCCACGTAGAACGCAAAGATGACGGATGCGACTGTTGCAAGAAGAAATTTGGAGATAAATCAGTATTGTTGAAGCACCAAAGGACAGTACACGAAGTTTGTAAAGATTTCATATGCGTTATTTGCGAGCTGAGATTTGGACGAAAAGAGAATTTGTTTAAGCACCAAAAGACAGTCCATGAAGGTCGCAAAGATTACGGATGCGACGAATGTGAGAAAAAATTTGGACAAAAAGAAATTATAATTGTCAATTGTAAATATGTAACATACTTATGCAGATAATGTTCTAAAATTTCAATAAAAATTGTGTCTAGATGATTATGCTTCAAATATCATTACACCTTTACACTGATATCGGAGTGTTTTTAGATTTTACGTACTACTTATTACTGTTCTCTGCTTATTTTTGAGCGCATGCTTTCTGTAGCTTTTCGTACGAAGATCAGCCGAAAGCAATTTTTTTACGATTGGTTCGGAACTACATGTTGAGAAAAATTTTTTATGACTAATTTGTTAATAAACCTCACGAAAAAAATTGTAATAGCCCTTATAATTGTATTAGAATTGCGTGTGCGTCGAATGAAAGTTAGTTTGGGGGTGACACTTTTTCTAATCTGCCTCTAACTGATCTATAATTGCATACAAAGATCGTGAAATGTGCGCAAATTATGAGAAATACATAGGATACCAAATTTTAAGACGATGTTCACGCCGCAGTGGCTACAATAATTAATTACGATCTAAAGTTTTGCCAAAATCTTCCCATCGCTGTTTGTAAACATTATTGACTTGAATTGAAGACAGTGGGTTTAAAATTCTTACGGAAATATTACTCGTCATTGTAGTTCTATCAGTAAGATGAGTAAGATGGAATCCAGTGGTATTTTCAACTGTGCCATCAGGTAAATTTCATTTTATGTTTGTTTAAAATTAATTATTTATTTAAAACAATTCTAGAGCATAAAATTCAATCTTGTTTGGAATAATTTCAGGGTGAAAAATGAACCCTGTGATACGTCTCTTATTGAGAATGATAACAATGGGATCGATGAGGCGCCTGATGTTAAAAAATTCCGATTCTCCGGGGAATATTCCGTAAGAATTGATAATTACATCGTCTAATCCATGTGATAAAATTATGTACGAAAAATTTGACGTGACTCAATATTTTATTACAGACGTTTCAAGAGTGTGACAAAAATCACGAAAATGAATATGACGAGATGCAAATTTTGTTTGAGTGCAAAGACGTCAAGCTTATTATGAATTCATTAGTAAATAGGAATCCTGACGATTATTCACCAAATTACTTGCGGAATATGAAGTATAGCGACGACGAAACTCAAAATGCAATTAAAATGGAAACTCTGGACGGCGTCAAAAAAGAAATGGATTCGAATTTCGGTTGTGAATTTGCCGAGCATAATGAAAAGAGAAGTGATCAAAAAGATTTCAACGATAAACAAAGACTCAAAACACACATCGATTCTGTGCACACGGGTACCAAAAATACGTGCAATACATGCAGAAAGACGTTTAAAAGAAAGAGAGATCTGACGAAGCATGTTCAATCAGCGCATAATGGTGTCACCTACTCATGTGATATTTGCGGCAAGGAATTTACTCGGAAAGGTAGTCTCCAAACCCACCTCGAATCGATGCACAATGGGATTACTTACTCATGTGATA
>CACVKI010140595.1:0-41268 GCA_902732785.1 Trichogramma evanescens | reverse complement strand
AAAATGGTGTTGAGGTGTTATGAAACAAGATGCAAAGCCCATTCCCTAAATGGAAAGTTTTCCTTCTTTTGTATACCAAAAGAAAAGCCGAAAAATAATAGAAATTCTGAAGAATTAAGGGAACTGAGTCGAAAAAGGCAATATACTCATGTTTTAATATTTAAATGTATTTTCAAATATCGCTAAAACGATCACGGACACGCGCAAGTCAGTGTTGACAGCAGCCGAGTAGCGAGTTAGACTCCAAAATGACCGGAATTTCAACAATTTTTTTGCAATAACCAAAGAGAAATCGTAAAATCCGCTTCGATAGATGAAAAGATGAAGTCTTCCTCTATATCGACATATTTTTTATATATTTTTAGAGCATCTCATTTATTTGTAATTTGCAGTCAAACAGTATATGGAAACTCGGTTTGTTGTGCCTGCAGGCAAATCAGCTGTTCAATCCTGACCGTCAGTAACACTTTGAAAACGCCCTATAGCGGCTGCGGCGCGCGCTGGCCGCGGCCGGGCGGTCGAGCGCCGACTTTAATCTCTCTTGTAGTTCGAAATTTTCAGTTGTTGCACACGCTGGAAATTAGTGTTTTCGACGTAAAAAAAACCTGCTCTTTCGATTGGAAACATTAAAAAGAAAACGTTGTTTTTTGAGATATTCAACTGTGAAATATATTTTTCAGTTTTTTTCCGGGAAAATGGAAAATTTCGGAAAATTTGACCTCACTATCGAAAAGCTGAGGTAATTTCCCATCGAAAACCTATATCACATATTTTTTCTAAGGATGTTTAGTGGCTTTCCCGGCAAGTTAAAAATTGAGAGATTTTGCTTAAAAAGGCCGCTCGGCCGGGTCGCTAGCAGCAGCAAAATTGTGGCCGACCTAACAGGTCCTGCTTGGACCGCGGGCTTGTCCGAATAACGCACGTCTCGCGGACGCTATCTATAACTGAATTAATCATGATCACTGCTTTTTATAAATTAGTCAATGTAATAGGTATAGTGTGGACTCGCGAATCCAAGCCAATCTCGAAAATCAAGATGCTCAAACCGGCAAACACAGCGAAGCAGGGGCTCTATTTATGCTAGCTTGTTTACAATGTTGTTATGATGGCCACGTACTTTAACACAGGGATGACCCCTACTACGCTGTGCCTACTTATGTTTCAAGCTGTTGCGGAATTAAGAAGAGGGATCCAATTAATTGCGTTAGTGCTTATACTGCTCAATTTTCAGAGAACTGAGCACTCTTATGTCAAAAGTCTCGTCGTACATTTGGTATCGAGTAAGGATTACTTCCGGTCGAACGCGTAATGAAAATCAATATTATTTAAGAAAAAATATCCATTTTAAAACCACATTAATTGATTAAAAATCGTTTGTCAATGTGCTGCTATTACTCTGCGTAAGAGTAGTGAAAACCCTAATACGAAGAGCGCTGCTCTACATGCCTACATGAATTGATTTCATGGCTATAGCCGGTTAGAGCAGCTAGTGTTCCCATACAAAGTATTTAAATACGTATGGGTTACTGCTGAAGGGAATTGTTTTGCCGTAGTACAAATAACTCGCAGTTTAGCTTTATGCTTTCTATGATTGTGAATTCGTCCACTTCCATCCGCAACTGGGTGAAACATGATCAGTCAGTTATAAGATCTGCTGCAAGTGTCGTACCTGAATAAATGTCTGCATCTGCGAGGTAGCTTTGGAGCACACATCCTTCATTGATCGATAAAAAAAGAGACGACTATTGTCGAGTTCGTCGAGTCTAGATACATCTTTGGAACTCGAGACTGTCGCGCGTCGTCGTGCGGCCACGGAGCATTCGAAAATACTATACGCAGTCGATTGTTCGTCCCCGTGCAAAGGGAAACATTTCTCCGTGCGCGTCCCCTATCAAAAAATGTAGTCCTGCATGTGGGCGCAAGCGACTTATCTACGCACACACACACACACGTACGTGATATGTGTAGCAGTTGTGTACGCAGAGGGATCGCATGGATGTGTGCTGATAGTATAGTTACTATACACGTATATGTATATTGTGCTTAGAGAAGCAAGCGGCATCGGCAGCCGCTGTAGTGGATAGGATACGCACTACACAGACACGCGAACCTATATCAGCGTTCAACTCATGACTATCTGCTCCGAGTCAAAGTTCATCGACCTTTCAAAGATTGCGGCAATTGCGCGGCGCACGGGCCATAGTTCAAATTCGACAACAAATTCATCAGCGCCAAAAGAATTTCATATACATTTATTTGTTTTTATGTTTTCATTTTTTTATGTACTTGATGTATCAACGATCGGAAACTCTTATTATTGTGAATAATTTTTACGATAGCTCAGGCTCGACTCGAATCCATAGCAAATTTGTATCAGCAGGTCGTCGAAACGGATTCACATTGACTCAATTCGAGCAAGATTCGAATGCAGTTTCATGGTACATTCTCTGAAACGGAAGAAATAATTAGCACGAACTGATGCAGCGGTACTTGCATAGACGAGCGCGCCAAGTTCAACTTTGTTTCGCGTCTTTGTTGCCGCGAGTCACGATGCGTCAACGGGGATAAAAGATGGTAGCGCGTGCCCGACGCTATTTAGGTATTAGGTGTACAATGGCAATTGTCTATGTACAAAATGCAAACGTGAATCATGCTCTTGTACGACGCGAGCCAAATCGTTATAGAATAATGGCATTGCTGATATGCGTAGCAATTAATAACGTACAAGTCAACGGAATCCAGCATACGGGAGCCCACATGGATATTTATTACGACACCAGCAAGTAACTATGCGAACGTCTTGCGATCACATGTCGAGCCTGCACTCGTTCAAGAAAATTTGACAGTTAAGTGCCACTGGATGCTGGGACGCTATAGTGATGGACAAAAGTCAAAACATTGCAGTCGCCACTCTCGTCGCCAACGACCAGTCGGCAGTCAGTCGTCAGTGGCAGACTGACATGACAGCTTCAAAGGAGTGGCGCTACAGTCGCCCACTTTGTATAGCCGTGGACCGATGTTATACAGCTAGAGTTTGCACTTGAAATTGTCAGAGCCGAAGGCCGAGCTTCTTCTGTATACGCTTAGAATCTTTAACAACGGAGCGAGGGAGTGCGGCGATATAATCGGACGGGGGTGATTAGCCGACCAGCGACTGAATCCTATAGCCATCGGTGAGCGATAGGCGAACAGTCCGCAGCAGGCTGTGGTCTAGCCTGTAAGACGAGTTGCCAGTTGTGTGGTGCAGCAGTCGCCAGTTGCAACTTGCCAGTCGAGCGGAGACTTTGCTCTTGTATATAGTGCTGCGGACTCGAGTCTCGAGCGCTGAGCCGTGCCTCGCGGCGGACCGAGTGCAAGTGCACATTACAGACCCATTGGGAGCTCGACGAGTGACAGGCCGATCTTGGTTCCGCGGCATCGCTCTGCCAGTGTCGCCGTTCCTTTCTCGAGCCGCGAGCGGCATGTCGGCCGGGCTCCCGAGTTCGGCATATCCACACCTACGCACTGCCAATGATTGGCCGAGCCGAGTCCAGTCTCGATTATCTCTCGCTTACGCTCCCTATGAACACGGCTTATTATTTATAATCACTTTGCTCGTCACTCGGTGAGTGTGTGTGTGTGTGTGTGTGTGTGTGTAGCGATTGTGCCGTTCGCCTACTCGACACTTTGCTCGTGTTGCGACTCTTCCATATACATAGTGCAGTTGTGTCAGTGTATCCTATATAAAATATTACATTATATACTCGTGTGTACATATAGTTAGTAGTTGCAATATATAATAGGGTATATATGCACTAACTATAGACCGCCGAGCTATGTATGGTGTGGGAATATGCATCGATACAAATACGCGCAGGTATATGTGTAGGCATTGGTTCGACTCTCGCTCGACTCACTCGACTGCTGGCTTCTCTTGCTGCAGGCTGCAAGTGTAAAAAGTGCGCCTCGGCGCCGAGATAGTCAATCGCTTGCTCGGCATGAGCAACGCTTCAACCGATATCCGAAGGAGCTGCTCGTCGAGTCGACTGCGGGAACGAGTGCTGCAGGCCAGCAACGGCTCGTAGCTCGAGTAGCCTGCACGTAAATAGTGTGCGACTCTCTAAATCTTTTCCTATAAATAAACCCAAGATGCTCGCCGTAGCTTAACCCGAATTTAAAGGTCCAAAGGCATGCATCGCCAACTTCGCAGTGTGTCGCGCAATCGGCCAACATAACATAACAGTAGCAGCAGCAGCAGCAGACCAAGGATTTCGTTTATCGATTTGCTCCAGCAGCACTTACCACATACATACATTCATACATATGTATACAAGAGTTGCAAAGCTGAAAGCCAGAACCAGCCTGTGTGCATACAACCATACAGCTGTGTACATGTGTATATATAGATTTGTGTACATATAGTATACACCACATAAGTACAAGGCTCACACGTATACATACTATATAAGGGGGAGCTGCTATTGCTGAGCCGAGCACTGCTAGTTGCTCTCTCTTTCACCTACACACACACACACACACACACACACACACACACACATTGGAATACATGTGAGTTCGACACGACTCTGGCAGACAAGCGCTCGCTCTCGACCCTATCTTCATCTCGCTTGCTCCTACACCTATATCAGCATGGTATACATACACACACTCACACTCGTTCGCTTCCCGTAAGGCCGCAGTAGTATAGAATGTTATATAGTATTACACGCAGCAGTAATAGCAGCAGTAGCAGTAACAGCAGCAGCAGCAACATCAGTGTGTCTCTTTTTCTCTCGCAGTTTTCCGACGATGCGAGCGCATAGGCAGACGCAGCTCACTGCGCGTGCAGTATAATAACCTCGTGAGAGAATTTCGTGCTCGAAGAAAGAGACGGAGAGACGATCAGTAGTGCTGCTGACTATACTTTCGGTGCTGCTCGCTATATAGCTCCTCGAGGCTCGACGTATCCAGTACCCAGTACCCACCCTGCAGCGCGAGTGCGACATGTAGTGATCGTGAAATACTTGTGTGCTCTCGTTCGAGTGGTGACCGCTAGTGCAACCGAGTCCGGATTTGTGGACGTTTGCGAATGACGTACAGGTGACATATTACTCAAGCTTCAAGTGTTCGGACTCGAATCTTTGTTTGTAAGAGAGCATATGACTCTGCGTGTCAATCATGTGTAGGAGCTTTGCCTCTCCAAGTCTTCCTGCAGTCACCATCGCTGTCGATGATACGTTCATCTTCTCCAACGGACCTGAAACAAAAGCAGGCTTTCCCTGGCCCCGATGAGACCTCGTATTATTGCACGCTCGACGACCTTCTCCAACAGTCGAATTGGCGCTTTCGCTGTTCGCTTGCGACGAGTTGAAAGCCATCGACTGAGCCAGAACCTTGTGTTCATCGAGTTATTGCTAAAAAGATAGCTATCACACATTTTTATCAGCTAGCTCCAAGCTCCCTCCATCTTTTTTCTACACATCGAGAAGTTGTATAAATATGTACAACTTTTTTGTGCGATGAACATTGCCTCAACAAAAAGACTGACAAATTACCTTTTAAATACTTGGGTAAGTTTATAAGATTATTTTTTATGCTCATTCAAATGTGCGTACACGTAGCTTCATATCTGGCTGGTATTGAAAATTTATATCTGAGAACCAGCTATGCTTTCCTATATTTACATCTGTTTTTTTTATTATACCATTATGATAGATTGGCTGTGTAATTGACTCCATATAATCCAAAAATTAAGTTTTCAAAGTAATCCAAGAATACAAAGAATTGAATTTTCTCATCGAAAATCATACAAATGATCTCAAAACCCACTAAAAAAAAAAAAAATGATCAATTATTATAACAATTTAAATCTTGCAATTAATAAAAAAAATTGTTGGTTTTTCTATAACAATAGTTGCTTTAAAATAAGGTTAATCAAGACACCAAATGTTGATCTAAAAATAAACATATTTTAGTGTAAACTTATTTTAAAGAAGCATGCATATTTATTTTTAGATTTACAACAAATTTTTGGATTTCTCACAGGTTTAATGGGTTTTTGGATTTTTCATGGGGATGAAGTTCCTAAAAAAATTTCTTGAAAAAACTTATTTTTAAACATTTTTCATTAGTTACTCTGAAGGTATATAATACAATTTATAAAAAAAGTTAAACTATGAGACTTTTCAAATTCAATAGCCATTGTGCAGTTTAAAATTTTTTATTTTTATGCTGCATAATATAAATTTAAATGAAAAACAGAAAGATAAAAGTTAATAATGTCATGTATTTTATTTAATAAACATATATTAAAAATTTTATTTAAAATACTCTATTTTTTAAATTTGATGCTGATGTTTAAATATTTTAAAAGCAATTGTGAAAAATTAATTTTTTTATTAGATGTAATAGTCCTTGAAAAGTTAATTTTGGAAATATATCTGTGTGAATAATAATCATAAATGTAATAATGAAGAACTAACAACATATAGAAATTTAATTCTGATTTTTTCTAGGAAAGATTACATTGAGTGTAATAATAACAATTTGTAAAAATGGATCTCACTAGAGCTGTAAGCACAATGGCAACTAATCCTTCATCAGGAAATGGAAAAGTGGCGTGTCCCGTCTGTACCTTATACCTTCGAGAAGGTATAAGTTTACAGGAACATTTGGATACTCATCCAAAAGAACAAGTTATTGAGGCACTCATAAGAGCAAGTAGTTCTGGTTTACCATTATTGAGCCAGCAAACGCCATCACCTTTACAACAAAAAAGTTCTCCAACATCTCAAGCATCACAAACAGCATTGCCTGATGTCAGTGTACCAACAGTATCACAAGGTCCACATATAACACCTCAACATCCATCAGCGCCTTACCCAGTAGGACCAATATATGAATGCCCACCTATGATACCCCCACATTTTACAAGCTACAGTTATCAACATTATGTTAATGGTGGTAAGTAAATCTGTTTATAATAAAGTAACAACTTATTATTCTATTACACAATACTTATAAACCAAATAGTTTTCTCATCAGGTGCAAGTCCCATGGTGATGCCTCAGTATGCTGTAGCTCAACCACAAAATCCACAAACAAGTCAGATGATGCAGATGGTATATAATCCATTTAGTATGTATCATCAACAATTGCAGCCTGCAGTGCAAATGATTTCAAGCCCAACGCAACAGTTACCTCATCCTTCAACACTTACAACACCTCTGATATCTACAACATCAACAGCAACTACAGCTGTTTCAGCCCCAATCTCAGCTAGTATAGCTCCCAGGACAAGGATGAACCCACCAACTAGTAGTGCTTGTATAAGTGAAGTTATTCAACCAACTTCTACTTTAGCTATATCAGAGTCAACACCAAGATGCTTAGATAAACCAAAAGAAACTACAATTGTTCCAGATATCAGCAATGAACAAATATTACCAGATCTCGAAGTTACTTCAGCATCTGAAACCAACTCTAAAAACCAAGAACACAATGAAAATATTGAGAATCCAGAAGAACAAGTTCAACGTAAAGAGTGTTCGCAACCAAAAGAATGTCACAACGAAAATTATGAATGGTAGGTAAAAATATGAATTATGTAAAAAAATGATAAAAATATTTATGTTAGCATTTATTAATTAATTTGACTAATTGAAATGAGATTTGCTTGACTTCCTACCATTTTTTCACTAGAATTATAAGTGAGGCTTAGTTATAGATAAATTTCACTAATTTTTTTTTTAATAGCTTCACTTTGATGAATATCAGTTCAATTATCAGTTATGAGGCATAATATATTAAAATAATATACTATACACTAAAGAAAACATAATTGTTTACAGTGAGGAGCAAACTTCATCTACGAACGATAAACTAGAGAATACCGTAAACGATGATAAAACCGAACGAATCCTTCCTGATATTGAAGACAATGATGAAATTGAATCACTTTTGGTTCGGGAAACTTCTTCACCACAAAACGAAACTGATAAAAATTCTGATGTACAAATGCGTGAACCTCGAGAAGTGCAGGATACAAATATAGAAGTCACACAGATTGAAATAAATAGCGATAAAAATGTTTCGAAATCATCTGAATTGAATGGTGAAAAAATAAATGAAACTAATACTTCAGCTGAATCTGTCGAGCAACAGCTCAATAATGGTATGCAACCGACAGATCTTTCAATCGGCGAATCACGTTCTACTCAAAAGCAACCTGATATCGAAGATTTGCACCGGATCATGGAAATAATCTCAGATCTAGAAAAGAAAAGCCACGTCTTACAATCTGCGTTACCTAAAAGCACCGATGATATTTGTTTACAAAATAGTTCCGAAAAACATTCGGACGCAGCCTCCTCCTCACATAAACAACAGATCGATGAAGATGAAAACGTGAGCAATGTTGAACCAATGGAATGTAAGATAATAGTCGCCCATGAAGACACAGATATGTCTTCTGATGCCTCGAACGATTCATCAATTTGTATAACGTCATCCGAACAGTTATTCGAAAAAGTGTATCATTACAAATTGTCCAAGTCGAATCCATCTTCTCCTGTAAACCCGCCCGCAATAAAATATCGATCCCTTTCGAGAGCTTCATTACATTCGCCTGAAAAATTAAACGAAACTCTTGGCAATCAACATCTCAATAATGAGGCCAGCTGTGCCCAAAATTATCTCAAAGATAATTACAACGACGAGGATATGGAATTAGAAGTCAGTAATGGAGTCATTATTGAGCGAGAATCCCTCAAAGCTCGGCGCACCAAACCCGCTGAATCTCCTATGTTATACAACGAAGAGGAATATGAAGAAGAGGAAGACGACTCGGATGCGGATAGTTGCGAAGATGTGGGTAAAAATGAGGAAGACGACGATGAAGATGAAGATGAAGATGAAGATGAAGAGGATGAAGAAGACGAAGAAGATGAAGAAGAAGAGCATATAGTTCATGGAGATAATGCGCTGATGGAAAAAGATCCTAATAAATTTGATAATCAGTCATCTGTTTTTGTACCTATCGAAGAACAAGAACGAGCTACTGATCTTAGGGCACATAATGGCATTTCTGAAAGCTTTGGAACATCGAGTAACTTCTCTGTTGACCAAAATTTGCGAAAACTATCATCAGAAATGAGTGTTCTCCGTAACTATCCAATACTATCTAAAAACGAAAATGCTTTGAGTACATCCGATTCTATTGTAAGTGCGGATACCAGAATTATTTCTAGTTCTAACAAGGTATCTGCTCCAAAATCGTCATCAGAACTATTAAACATGAATGAGAATGCTCATGCTGGGCCTATCAATTTGTTTGAATACGACAGTCTTCGTTTACTTTTACCTAGTACATTGGACTGTGAATCTTCTCAGAAAGCCGTAAGTGTCACGAGTCAACAATCATTGGCAAGCAGCGAAAACGAAGTTGGTGTTGATGAGGAGGTCAAAAGTGTAAATATGAGAGCTGATGAAACAATGCCTGCAAGAGGTGAACTATCTGAACAGGAAAGCAATGGCTTTACAGAACAATCAGCGTGGCAGGTAAAATTTTGCCATGAATTAATTAATGATATTTATTACGATATTTTTTATTACAGAAATAATAACTTTGTTTAATTTTTGAAAATTAATTATTGATAAATTATGTCATTTACAGTATGTGGGTCAAGATTCATCGCGTATGTCGACGTCATATGATTTGATGGCTCGAGAAAGCTGGGAAGAATCCGAGGGTTCAGATCGCGACGATAACAATGCTTCAGAGCAGAATCATAATCTTCTTCTCGACAGCCGATCAATGGCCACGCATTTTACTTCAAGTCTCTTTCTTGATCGAGATAGAAAAACTCCAACAAGAGGAGTATTCAAATGCTCTCATTGCCCAGAAGTATTTGATTGTCCAAAAGAACGTCGAGTTCACACCACTATGCTTCACAAAGAGGCGATTCCATCTAGTAGCTGTAGTAGCAGTACTGAAGCAATTACATTGACACATACAATTCAAAGTCAGCATCACGAGTTCAAAGATCTGAAGCACGTGGAAGCTCGAACAAATAGTTTTGAAGAAATTTTTGTACAAACCGGTCATCCGTCACCACTTCTTCATGAAATGGAGACAGTTCGTCAGCGAGATCCCAATGCAGTTGATAATGATATGATTAAATTTGATCTGGCAAGACAAGGACACAAAACTTTTGCTGGTGACAAAGCTCTCATGCTCCAGCGTGAAAAAGTTCAAATGATGGTACCGCCTGCCAAGCGTGCACCACGTGAAGTAGCCAAGTGTCTGATTTGCAACGAAGAGTTTCCATCAGTTGGTAATTATAATCTCCATTTGAAAATTCATCCTTTGGAGTGTGGCCAATGTGGTAAATATTTTTATCGAAAGCAAAACTTTAGATTACACATGAAAAGACACATGGGTATCAAGCCATTCCCTTGTACGCGTTGCGACAAAGCTTTCCTCACAAAGCAAAAGTTAGATGAGCACATGAACGGACATACTGGTAACGCACCCGTAAAGTGCAATCTTTGCAATGAAACGTTCCGGCGATACTCTAACTTGACTCAACATAAGAATCGCCATCACCTAAACATTAAGAAAAAATTAAAGGATTACATTTGTCATTGCGGCGAAGTTTTTCATACGAAGAAAAAACTCGCTTGGCATAAAGAAACTCACGATGAAAAACCCAAAGCATGTACCCATTGTAATGAAAGATTTGTTCATATGGCCAGCTTAACACGGCATATGCGACACGCTCACAATCGTCGCTTTGTTCCGGATGCTCAACGAGAAAATGAAAACGTTGAATGTCCGGTATGCCATTGTATATACCTTCGCTCGTCGTTAGCTGTACACATGCGGGTTCATAATGGAGAAAAACCTTACGAATGTCAAGTTTGTTCTAAGACATTCAGCACAAAATGGAATCTTCAACTCCACAAGTGGACTCATGCAGCCCGCAGTGCCAAACCATTCAAGTGTAATCAGTGCAGCGCCGCATTTTACCGAAACAGTGATTACACAGCTCACATGAATTCTCATCGTAACGTACGGCCTTATACATGCAATTTTTGTGGAGCTCAGTTTATCCGTAAGTACAATTGTTTGCGGCACGTTAAAGAGCACGAAGAAGACAAGCAGTATACCTGTGAAATATGTAACAAAACCTTTCACCGCTCGTATTATCTCAAAGAACATCAGCGCGTGCATTCGGGCCTTAGACCCTATACTTGTCACATATGTGGTAAATCAAGCAGCACTAAATCTAATCACAATAAGCATGTTAGAATACATCATGCCCGTGAACCAGTTAACACGGAAAATTAAACTTTTTAGCAATGACGATACATAAACTTCATAAATGTAATATTAGTTAATACACCTAAAACATAAGTTGTTAAGTATTTGAATACTTTTAAAAATCATTAATCGTTCGATTATTTATTATTCGTTTTTTTGCACTTGTGGCTATTTTTAATCAACCACGAAGTCATATGAAGATATTAATCATATGATGATTTAATATGATTTGTACATGTCGTCTTAAACTTTGTTCAAAAAGTTTAATCATGCAATATCTATTAAATCAACATCACTATTTTAGTTCAAATGCTCGAATGAGATTTTAAAACAAAGTTTTCTTTTCATTACTTATGCATGTGTTTAAAAATTCTATTATTGTTAGTATTTATCGATATTTTCACTATAAATGCTTTAGTTTTTAACTAAAATCGTATTTTAAGTGCTTCAAATTGCTCACCAGTTCTGTGTTCTTGTTATATATTTTAACATTTGTATCTATTATTTGTTATTGATTCCTAAATTTAGTTCAATGATCATTGTAACGAAAACTCGCAACAATCAGTTTTATGATTTTATAAAACACATGTAAAACCTCGGTAGGTTTGTTAGACTAAAATTGGTACAAATATTGTGTACACAACTCATTATTGAAGCTAGTTATTTTGAATCTACTCATCTAAAATAAATTTTTATAATGTACATTAAAGAGATGAGTCTGCTAGCATGGTGATATGAGCATTTGAGTATTTCGTAATTGCAATTGAGTCTGCAAGAGACATTAAATATAGACATAGTGTAATTTAATAGATTAGTAACACCATAAAAAATGTTCAATCAATTGTAACTTTTCATGAGTGCAAACATAATTATACAGATAATCTCAAGATTATCTAAACTTACGATTATCTTACTCATATAGGTATTTTAGAATAATTCGTTTGAAAATTCATGAGCATGGGTGCGAAATTATGATAAGGATTATGTAACTTTGGCCACTGTAAACACACAGAGAACTGAATTACTGATTATCATTTAGTGCTAAAAAGATGCTTCGTCGCATCAATGTAATTCTCGTGTGTATATTTGATGGGTGTTTTATCAAAACAAAAACAGAGGAAATGCAAAACATGGCTAATCTAATTAAACCCTTAGAGAGCTGTTCACCGTAAGAAGTTTTCCTACTATCATTCACAACGTTTTCTGTAACGGAAATTCGTTCGAATTTCCTTAAACTCTGGTCCTCTATGGGTTCGATACATTCAATTTTGTACATGTAATGCTCGAGGAGCACAAAAGGCTAATGGCAATTTTGAGGGACCGTTCTTCTTTCATGCTTACACAATATAATATCAAAGCTTTCCTGTACGGAGTGCTTATACATTCAAAACGGTATTTACGAATAATATGGATGATGATTACAGAATATATCTTCAGATATAACTATCAATGCTTTGTAATAAAAGAAAACATTAAAGTCAAATTAAAAAACTGGAAATTCATTTGCATTCAAAGTTGAAGAGAACAAACGCAAATGATTCTGAAAACAGGCTTGATACATGACTGAACTTTTATCGAAAGAAAAAGTAAATTTGCCAATTATTAGTATCAATTTATGAAAGCCTCCGAATCACTTGTGAGCCAAATTGTAGATGAAAAATGAATGCATAATTGAATTTTTCATTAGATAATTTTAATATAAAATTTTTTGTTTTTATGTGAGTAATAGTAATTGCAATAATAATGGTGATGAAATATACCTCTAAAAGATCTTTCATCGTTGATGTAATGATCTTTAAAATTAAAATTTTTTAATCATGCATGTAGATAAAAGAATCATTTGTCAACGATAGTAGCAAGTACTTTTTTTACTCAAATAAATATTCAAACGAAGAAGATTTTTTTTAAGCTAAGGAGAATCCATCAATAAAATAAATGTAATGAATAAGCAAAATGAATAGCGCATTATTTACGTTGTAAAATTTAATTTAAGTCTCAACGTTTACAATAATACAGGTAATGATGCGTGAAGTATGTGTCAATACACTTTTAGATAGTTAGAAAATTTCTTTTAATATTGTCCTTACGATATTACTTTGCAATTCTGTACTCAGTGATTTTTACAATTAATTCCAATATCAAGACTGAATGGTGTTGGTTCAAATTGCATCAATAATTATATTATCATTTAAAAAACAGCTAAAATAATCATTTTTCATCGCATAACGGAACTCGCAACCCACCTAAAACCAACATCAAGGTCTAGACGTGCAATTTTTTCAAATTAGTTAAAAATGTAGCAACTTTAAGTAATAAATGTTATGAATATTTATCAATCTATCTTGTAAATACATGTACATATGTATATCGTCTCTATTTTATACTAGGGCTGACATAAGCATGTTAGCAAATTAATATCACGATGAAACTTACATAAAAAGTAAAAAACCTGAAAGCTAATTCAGGAAAAAAATTAAATGGTTAGTAAAGATAGTGTAATAAATACCATTAAGCGAGGTAAACAACACATGCATGTTGTAATGAAATCATGTGTTGAGGTACTTTTTTAAAGAAAGTTTTATTACTTTACTTCGTCTTGTGATGTCAACAAATCTGAATAATCTGGATTCATTTTTGTATAACAGATTAATGAAACCACTTAATAAAAAGTACTACTTTTGTGTAATAATACACTTGAAAGAATAGTTATTTGAGCCTACTTTTTCCTTTGTGGATAAATTGTATATGTGTCTATGCATTAAAATTTAAAACAAACGATTTCATTTTTTACCACATTTATTTAGCGCATGCGCTGTTGAATTTGAAAAACTTCGGAGCCAGATTTTTTAAATCTCAGTTCTCACACATGATCGGAATGTTTTGAATTCCCCTTCCTCTATACACCCTCGTATAATTGTCGTGAACCCTAGGTTATACATTGTTAGAAATGGAGAAGAACGAACCAAGCTACGAAGAGTGACCTGCTTCGTTCATGGGCTGCGCTGTTTACCTGTGTTTGTGTTTTAGACGCTGATAGCTAAACTGCTAAGCTAACTGTATTAGTCTGAAAATAATATACATCATGAAGAAAAACAGGATAAGGAGATATCTAACAAGACGCGCCAAAGAAAAACTGACGGTGGACGAGTCAGAGAAATCATCAGATGTAACTTCCAAGCCTCAAGAAGAAATAATAGCCAGTCAGGTATACTTAATACATGTAAACAAGTCCGCTAAACGTGTGTGGTTCGTACGCATAGTCGGAAGAGCAATTTTATGACGAATAGAACATATATTTTTACGCCGAATGATACCAACAAACGATACTAAACAATTATTTATTCAGCATCACTGCAATGACCTTTAATTATTGATTTTTTTACAAATTTTCCAACTGCCCTTCTCAATTTCACAGTTTAATAGTCGCGCGCAACTCGTAAACTTCGGTCATTGGTTCTCAGAGTGCATCCTGCAATATGTGCACTATGTGCGTTTTGCAAATATTCAAGTGACGGTCACTTGCATATTATAGGATTGGCGAGGCCCGCGAGCATAATGCATACAAAAGAACGACCGTCCAGCTTATAACACAGTCGTTGCCAAGAAGCTCCTGCTGATGTTTCGCTATAACGTAAAGAGAGGAATATTATACACTGTTGCAGATGGTAGTGGTAGAAACTAGAGACAACAGTAAACGCACGTGTATGTGTATATGCAATCGGTCTCTGGGTTTCATGTTGTCAAACTCGTATTCTGTTTACATTTATTAAAAGCCCATTCATTTATCATTCTACACCCACGAGCGATCATTTCTGACATTTAAAAGTTTTCATACCGTGCTCAGCGCAATTTTTCAAAATTTCTAACAAAATGGGACGCGCCGTTGAGGTATTATAAACGTTTTCTCAATTATAACCAACAAATTTTCCTATTTCTTTGATAGCCCATGTTTTTAAACAATTTTTTTCGTTGTACTTCCTGCAGCAAGCGGGAGAAACTGATGATGACGAAAATGCAAAAACTTTTGTCTTTGAAGATGAAGGCCATACCTTTGGAAACGTCTTGAAATCCATTATTTCAGATGAGTGAGTAAAGATTAATCATTCTTTGCAATTGTTACTTCTCTATTCAATATTTATCTAACTAGAATTTTTTATTTTAGTCCTGATGTAGAGTTCTGTGGTTATATAGTGCCTCAAACTACAAACTCAAAAAAAATGTACTTTCGAATCAAAGCTAAAAATGGCAAACCAGAAGACATCTTACGCAAAGGTCTTGCAAGTTTATGCAAAGTTTGTGAAATGGCAAACCAGACATTAGAAAACTCAATGGAGAGGTATAGAAGCTCTCATAGTTGATACATGATGAGTATTGCTGAATGATGGTGCGATTTACTTATAGATAATTGTATTATAGTATGTACATACTTTAGAACGAGTATTTTAAACTTACCTTTAACAGATTTAAGTTTCAAATTTCATACTAAAGATCCATAAAGTCACTTGTAATATTCAATAAATATTAATTTTCATGAAATATTTGTCATGAATTCTTTCAAAGATAACTTTTAAACTAGGTACTGAAATTTCTAAGCTTAAGGAAAAAAAGATAATAAGTATTTATATGACTATTCACCAAATAATTTAAAGAAACAAACCAAATTTCACATTTCTGCATTAATAATCAGCAAGATTTAGGTCTGGAGTAATATAATAGTATATTTTGCCCCTAGGGAGTGAAGAACTCGAAAGTCTCAGAGCACATGGAATTTATCAGCCAAGGCAAAGCAGAAAGAGACTTTCTTTGTTCATTACATAGGTGCAAATAAACTTTTTTGTAAATCCCCCAGCCTGAAGTAATATTTTGATTTTGCTCAGTTGGAGTAAAATGTTACTTTAAGTTGGGGTAGGGCCAAAAAAAATTGTTTGTATTAATAATTGTCGGAGAAGACCCACATTTGACTAAACACAAAAATTTTAATAAGAGTTTTAATAATGAGAGAAAAAAATTTTTTAATTTTAGAATATCTATTTTCCAATAAAAAACAAAGAACATCACATTAATAAAACTTTACCAGAAGCTCATTTTGATGTAAAACAATGGATTTTTGTGCAAATCATCAGCACATTCTTGGTATGATAAAATCCTTGGTATGATAATAATACCCTTGATAAACTGAAACAATGAACAACTTTTCTAAGATTATAGTACCATGGATAGAACTACTTTCTAATGCACTTGATTCCAAATCCAATGCGTCTATTGCTATCACTAATATCAAGTTGGGGTATTGAGATATATATTATGGTCATCGAATGGCGCATGGGAAAAATGTGCCCAAGCATAATATTTGTAATATTTAACTGTTTGAGACAAAAATTGGTATTTGAAACGAAGGTATTATAGAAAATATTGAATTATGAATTGTGAAATATGAAAATTATGAAAATTTAAATTATTGAATTACATAAAAAAATTTTTTTTTAGAAAATAATACTTTTATAAAAATCTTCATGGTCAAGGAAAATTATATTTTTTTAAAACATAAGTCCTATACTTTTCTTTGCGACAAAGCAATTTTTTGCGTGAGCTTGTTTTAAATCATTGTCACATATCATTTTTTTGGCACATATTTTTTTAACATATACATTTTCTCAAGAAGCTCTTTAAAATCATATTTCACGCTTTTTTGAGTAAGACGACCATGATTACTCTGAAAATTCTATAGATATTTTATAAGTTGCTGAAAACTTTAACATTGCACTTGATTTTGTAAAACAGCATATTAGAGTATCTTCAGACTCGAATGATGTCAAAAAATATACTTAACAGGGAACCAAATTATTTTCAAGGACAAATTATTTTTTGAAATTTGTAAATTTGTAAATTTTTGCATGACGACGCATATTTCGATATTTTTTTCGTTAAAAAAAACTGCAAAAAATTGCAATTTTCTTCAATCAAAATAATTTTCTAGTTATCAAATAGTTGATAGAATCGTTGTTAGTCAAGCCACAGCAATGAAGGTGCTGCGATACATCTACACGGGCAGCGTTGAAAATCGGAATATTTCATTAGTTATCAATCTTCTTATGTCAGCTAACAAGTATCAACTCGATGATTTACAGACCACTTCTCAACAGAATCTTCAGGACATTACCTTACAATCAAGAGGTCATTTAACAGATTGAATAAAAAATCATTGGTTCTACGATAAAAAGATGCGTTTCACATTTAATCTTGCAACTGTGATAGGTAATGCCATGATCGAAAGCATTAACATAAAAGAATTGGAAAGATACGAAGTTGAAGTAAATAAAAAATGACGCAACTTTTCGAATTATAAACAGATATAATAGAAAAATTTCGATTTTGCCTACTTGGAGAAATATTAGTTTTCATTCTTCAGTTTTATAAATTTCAACATTTATTTGGCATAAAAAGAATTAAAATAAGACTTCATAATATTTACAAAGCACTAGTGCCTAAGCTTAGAACGCAAAATGTTCTTGTGCAGCACTTTTGATATCATTGAAAATAATCTTTTAAACAAAGGTTAATTTGACTCAGCTGATTCAAGAAAATTGCGTTGTTTGAAATACTTTAAAATGATTTTTCCGATGTCAAGTATTTTTTATACTTCAAAAATATAATGATTAAATCACGAAGTATCGTATTTTCTTGGTGGAAATTCTGAATAATTGGATGGAAAATTAATACCAATAATTAAGATTGTACTTTTAGTACAAAATGTTAAACATAGATACAAGTCTAAGATTGAGTCTCAATTTCATAATTACTTATTAATAAAGAATTATTAAAAAAAACTAAAATTGTAACTATATTTTGCTTAGTAAGATTTAAAATACAAATGGTTTTCAAAATTTAAAAATGTTATAATATATACATATAAGACTGATTGTAACTTATATAAATAAATAGATAAATAATCTACGCTCATACAAATACATAAGTATTTATTGTTCAGTAGCAGTGTACAATACAAAAATAATTTCGAAAAAAGGAAGTTGAAAAATTAAAAACTCAATGCCATTATGAAATAAGTTAATTTTTAAAATTTTACAAAGCTTAATAAATAACATAGTTATCCAAAAAAACTATCTACTTGTTAACTATAAATAACAGTTTTATTTTTTATATTTATAAAAGAAATTCGACCTAACTACAAAAAACTTAATAGAAATTCGCTAAACTGCTTGGTACTGTATAAATATATATTTAAAGCTAGTTAATCAACTAGCTTTGAAATTTTCTTGAACACACATACACACAATATTTTATGCAGGATTGACCTTCGATCGCTCTTGCAAATTTAATATGGAAGACAGCAACAAATTTTTTCATTAGACATTCTTCTCTTAAAGTACATGCTCTACTTGTGTCTAATCATGAACACACTGTTAACACTATCACTTGTGGATATCTCTAATAAACCTCATTACATGGTTCAATTTAATTTATGTACTATAATTATATCTTTTGAGATCATACTTGATTAAATCATTCGCAAGCTTAAATTTTACAATTATACATTTTTACATTGTTCATATAATAAAATAATAACATACAAAATTCATTAATACAGGTACAAAGAAAAATAATACTATACAACAACTACAAAAATGTTAATCCTATAAAATTAGATGCATTTGACGGAAAATACTTTTGAACAAACGCTTGTTATAACAAAACTCGTTAATAATATAATTCTCTTATTTATTCTATTAACAACTTTTTTTTAAATAGGGTGTACTTGGCCATATTGATTAAGAATTTCTTCAATCGACCACCACCATATAGGGGGACCAGATGTCTTAGTAGACGAAACAACCCGATTAAAAAAAAATCCTACTAGGAACGCTATCAAAATTCCCCATATCATTGGTTTCCAATTTGAGTAATAACTGAGTAAGCGAGATAAACCTCGGTAACGATAACTGCAATTTATAAAAATGACATTTATTTAGATTCGTAGATGTGTAAAGTAAAAATAATCAATTCTTACTGCTGTGTAGTTTCAAGTTGATTTAAATCTTCAACTTTATCAGCTTTATCGAGATCCAAGTCGTTACGTATGTTGGACAAAATTTCGTCTTCATCTGCTTGCTCATTAGAAACAGTAGGTAGATTCAAAATAGATGTTCGTATGGAGTTGTTGTTTTCTTCTCTTGACTGTCTCCTCGATTCCGTTTGTTCATATATTTCTCGCAATTCATTTATACTACTAGCACTACTGTAAAATCAACATTAACAAGTAATGAAAATGTCAATTGATTGATGAAAATTTATCAAAACTATCAGGTCTTGTACTCACTCTGTTCGATCCAATTTTTCATTTTCCCACTTTAGATTTTCGGAGCACAAGGAAGGTCTTCGCAGACCTGGAGCCCTTCCGACCATGGAATTTCTCTGCCTTGGTAAGTCCTGGAAAGTTATACAAATGTTCAATTTCTTAATAACTATGATATCAGTTCTGAGGGTTCTTATATTAACTGGTTTTATGTTATATAATAAGCAACGAATTGCAGTAATATACCATGCAGCGAAACTAAATTGATATCGTCCACATGCAAATCTCACACGAATTTTATAAAACTGAGCGAAATAATTGTTATATTTATCAGCATTCCTCTCAAAAAATTATTCTTGTTATAATTAGTTAAAAATGTTGCAAATAAATAAAATATAAAAAGCTCATCAACCTCAGAGAAAGCATAAAAAAACCTATATGCCTACAACATACAAGCGAACTAAGATAAGAAGGTAGTAGTCTCGTTGCCTTTGAAATATCCTGGCTGCTGCCCAGTATTGGTCGAGATATCGTAGCAATGCTAGCTCGTCTTCTAGCCATCTAAAAAAGTAATAATAACAACATAGTTCAAACGTGATAGATGCGATAAAAAACCACTAGTTTCTATAAGAAAAATAGGAAACCAATATTTGTGCATAGCAAAAGTAATAAATGTGCTTGTAAAAATAATGATGTACCCAAGCAAGTGCTGATGCGTGATTAGATTATTGTAATGAATTCTCACTAATTCAAGCGAGTCTTTATGAGTTTCAGTTGAGTTTTAAAATTATTCTTAAGGACAGGAAAAAAAGGTTTGAAAAAGCGGATATATTTGGGCAATTATTTGGTGTAAGGAAACTTAAGACAGAAATACATCAATATCTCAGGAAGACTCGTGTAAAAAGGTATTGATGAAGAATCATTAGATGATTATAAGCAGCATCTTTAGATGACGAATGAATTGATGAGCAATACGATGAATACAACATATAATTTTACGACAATGAGACGAGATGTGGACGGGCTCGTTTTGGATGTTGCGGGAGAAACGATGCGAATGAAGTATATAATAATGAAAGTTACGTAAAGCTGCAATAGATGCAAACAATTAATGTTGTATTTTCGAACCATCGTACGGTTATTGTTGGATAAAGTACGATATCGCACTCGGGGCATGTCATCGCTCATTTCGCCGAAATTCTCCTCGAGCACGATGTTGTTCTCGGCGAGGATTTTCCTGCAAAAGGACTTGGTGAGTTTTAACGATTTCAAGTTCAACGAAACTTTTATTCAAAACGAGGAGGATGGGGACAAATGGGCGAGGGTTGATGCATATATACTTGGTCTCTGCGAGCTCGCCAGCGAGCTTTTCGCATTTGCATTTGAGCGTTTGCAGGTATTTGTCGGCCAGGAGAACTGCGCGCGAGACGCGCCGTTCTTGGTACACGGCCCCAAGGGTCTCGGCATTGCACGACACTTGGTGCGTACAGTGGGCTATCATTTCCAATTGCTGCTTCACGCGTTCAACGCGTTCAAGCGATTCGCTGTCCACGCAAAGTGGCGCCAATTCCTACGATTTATAATACACACATCAACATTTTTACAGATCGACTTTTCAAGACATGAAACGACTGACAAAATTCTTTGGGCATTTTTTTAATTTTTCGACTTTTTTCCTCTGCCTTTCATTAACTTGCCTTAATATCTTGTTGCATCTTGAGAACCTCGTTCGTAAAATTCTTTTCAGCTTGATCACGATGACGCCGGGATAAAATTATCCGTTTCGAAAGAGTCATTCTGTCAGTACCCAAGCCGACAGAAAAAATGGTGTACTTCTTCTGTAAATAATTACAGTTTCATCTATTGAAGAACGCATTCGTATTTTTATCGTAAATCTGCGCTCAGTCATGCGTAAGTAGTGCAAGCATAAATCGATTTTACATTTTATTTGTGTTTATAATCGAAATGTTAAATAATTCATTATATGGAATATTAAATTCCAGTATCATAACAACGGGAAGAAGCCTTGGTCGATACGTAATAAATGAGTAAAAAATCAATTATATGATGATATTGCCCAAAAAATGAGTAGATAGGCTTTGTCCATTAAAGCACAGGTTCAAAAGTGTTATAGTGATCGCTATAAGATTTTTGAAATTTTGTTGGGTTTTAAACTAAACATTTTTTAAATTGTTTAGTTTAAAAAATGATAATCGTTAAAAAGAACTTATCATATTCAACTTTAGATTCGCTCATTATATTGATATTTAAAATAATAAAAAAAAATTAAATCAAGCAAAATATGAGAATTATCTTTAGGTTTACCTTTTTCAAATTGAGGTTGCGATAAGAAAAAGGCAAAAATAATTAATGAGTGTGAATAATTTTTCTAAATAATTATTTAAATAAAATGCAAACATTACTTTACCTTCATGTCTTCTTCCGATAAATTTTCACTGAAATCATGAAAATGGAAAAAGTCATTACATTTATACAATAAATTAGAAACAATTGTATTAAGTTATTATTTACATATTATTTCATAGTTTTCAGAGTAATTATTATATACGTGTATAATGGCGAAATTTCGACTCGCTCTTTTATGCGACTTTTTTCCATGTTATAGGGGTTTGAAAAATTTCAAAATTGCATATTTAATAATTGAAGCTTCAAGATTGGATGCGTAGTAAAATTCGCTGCCAATTCATTGGCCAAAAATTTTCTCCGAAAAATACGATTGCTTTTTCTTTACGTATTAATAGGTTGTTTAGCTTTGTAGCAGAAAAAAATTTTTCTTCAAAAATTTTACTCTGCAGAGTCATCTGAAACCTAAGAGTCGCCATTTTTCTTGAAGTTTATATCATTGTCTCGTGATTGAATGAAGGAGAAATAAAATGAAATTTGAAAATTTTACACAAGTTTGAATGATTTTCCAACTCATATTTTTCAGACTTTGATTATCCTTCACTCTTTTTTATTGTATAATCGATTGAAAATCTCTTCGTTCTATCATAAGCCAACGTTATAAACTTTAAGAAAAATGTCGATTTTTAGGTTTTAGAAGACCCTGTCCCGAAATATTCTACTTACTACGAAAAAAAAACTTACAAAAAAGCTCGTGGGAAATCGATACTTTGAAATAAAATTTTTTACTATTTTTTTTAATGATAAACTGTACTAGGTGTAACCTCTCAAGTCAAAAATATTTTTAGGACTGAAAAATTTAAATACTTAGTCATGAATAATACATCTAATAATAAAAAATGCACTCAGAAAAGGATCTTAAGGAATTTAAAACAATTTTTCAAACCATTTTTTTTTAAATAAAATAGCGACCGTAGCATAAAATATTATTCAAAAACGAAATTCACTTATTATCTTGAAAACGATTTGATTTACTTGAGAAATACTATTGCTTTTTCATTGATGTGTCAGGTATATGAACAAATATTAAAAAATACCTAGTTTCTGAATCCATATCTGGAAAACTAGCTATTCCAGAATCTCGGAGCCTTTGGTCTGTCCAACTTGGAAAAGCTTTTGGACTGTCGTCATCGTTTTTGGTAACGTCTCCTAATTCAGACGTGGAATTTTCCTCGTTATTTACAATAGCCTGTAATAATAAATCAATGTTAAAAAGTATTATTTCGCATCATATGTCAAGAGTTAATATTCATGGTTTTTATACATCAATATTATGTTCTAGTTTGTTCGGTCCTTTTTCACATATTAGCGCTACTCACAGATGTTGTGCTTATTCGTCGCGCTCCAACGCCTCACGAGAAAAACCACAATGTCTAATGTAACCTTATAAGTGCAAATGAATCAACTCTTTTTTCAATCTTGCACATCAAATATCTTAGAAATAGGTTCGATTCATAACCAGACGGAGTTTTTTTTACATGGTCAAAATAAAAAAAAGCATACGTATTTGTTAAGGGAATGGATACTCTTATTATTTTTCAAAAAAAACTTTTTTTTATATTATTAAATTTGCATATTCCGTTGACATAGCTCTTGTTTGCCTCGTGGGATATCGTTTAATCAATTTCATTATTATACTTAAAACCACAATCGAGAAATAAAAATTTTGCCAATCCAAGACTAAAAATAACGATTAAAAAAAAACAATGACATGAGTAAGATTACTCAGAAATTTTTGTTTCTAAAATAACTCGTGCTAAATTGACCAAATTTACATAGAATTACAAAAATAACGATAAACCATCATAATCGGTATTCGTCAAAATCAATCTACAGTGAATAAATTTAAAAAATGAACACCCCGTTTTGAATAAAATTAGATGCACATTGAATTTATAGATATTCAATGGTAGTAAATTATTTTCGTAATACGCTTGCAAGTTTTACAACGATGACGAAATAGCTCGGCACGAGTGCGCGTGTGTTCGGCTGATAATATACGCCAATTATTATGATTGTTATTAATGCACTGGCCATCAAATATGATCTCGGAATTCAAGGTTCAAGGCGGATATTATTTCTTACAGTACGCTATAAAATTTAAATTGTCATAAGTTTAACAAAAATATCATTTCAAATTTTTCCAAAATCGTTTACACGCTTTTAGATATTGTATGCTCCCTTCGCCATTCAATTCAATTTTTTTTGTCGTTTAGAAATTATGTATCTACCTATAAAAATTAACATGGGGTACCAATTTATGTATTATAACTACACTTGACTAATCATTTTAATCGAATCAAAAATGATAAATGACAAATGATTGGCTATTAAAAAAATAAAGACAAAAAGTACACGTGAAGCAGTTTACGATATTTCAACCAAGTAGTTTAGACGGCAAAATGTTAGTTTCATTATTCTTGGTAAAAGTCGCATCGATACTAAAAATATGAATATTTAGATAATTAAGTAAGCTTCACATAATTAAGTAGACATCCCCTGATGTACATGTGTTACAGAGATTTCAAAAACTCTACATGATTCTCACAAGATAATTCAAGTTTTTCCAATAACTATAACTAATACTACTTTATATTTTAAATTTGTTAATCTATAAATTGATAATGTCCATTAATTTTAGTGACTTTAATTTTCGACAATGATTAAATTCGAGGACAGTTGATACTAGTCACTCAAACTAAAGAATATTTATAGTAAAATTGATGTGAAAAATTCACTTGGTTAATAATGATTTTTGGTTGTAAATGTAATTGTGTTGTTGTGTACATGCACATGCTATGAAAGAAAATCATGAACGTATGATACTGCATAATATTACGAAAGCAGAAAAAGAAGGATTCGTTAAAGAAATTAGGATTTAAAAGTCTTAATATCACGTCGCAACGAAAAACGTTCATTTTAAATTACAGCTTTGCGGTATTCTAACCAAATATGAGCACAATAACGAATAAACGTGGGTTTTCCAGTAAAAAACTCGTCAGAATCACGCTCAATAAATCATTCTATCGGAGCATTTGGTTGTGAATCGAAGCACGCACAGACGCAAAAAATCCTATGAGCGCGTACTTCATTCATATGTATTTTAAATCTATTTATGTAAGAGATAAAATGTCAACGATAGAATTAAAAATCATAGTGATCTTCAAATCATATCTTAAAAATTGTTCTAAACTAAAAAGTTCATTAGGTATGCAAGCATTTTCTTTTATTCAGCTAACTTTCTTCTTTACGCCTTATGAACCATAAAAATGTGGTTGAATTTTAATTTGTGTCGACAAGAACAATTTTATTTCCAAAATTACGAATATTTCAAAATCCGTCAGATTATGATCATAAGAAATATCAATAATTAGTTTTATTCTTCAACGATTAAACGATGATTTAATTCGATAAAATTATAGTAAGTATTCGGCTTTTTACTTTGAAAATTTGATTTTAAAAAAATGCGCGAACAGCATCTCGACTTTTAAAATATAAAATTGCTCAATCTTGAAAGAGTTGGGCTTCAAAGCAGATATCACGATTCTCGAGTATAAAAATACAGACCAGTTATCACCAATAATCAATGTTTATACTCAAGCAGTCAAGTCGAACATTTCTGTACATTCTATTGTTTTTCATTTTTGCCTTTTATTTTGACGGACGGTGGCTGCTCGATTCATGTTTTGTGTGCACAATCATTGAGTAAAATGATTCTTTCAAATCAGTGTTCATCTTCTATCGAATGAAGCAAACACTTTGTAATTCAATTAACTTCACTGAGTTTTTATTATACAACGAGAACATGTGAGTGACATGTGTTATTGACATTTTTTGATCCGTTGCTAACTTGCGATTCACGACGAAAATTATTTATTTGTTTATTGAGTCATGAATAATTTTCGTCGAAATAAATCCACACTTTTGTTTGAAATGCATTTATTTTTGCATGCATAAAATGAAGCAGCATTATTAGCTGGCGATTTCTCGAGAATTGCGCTGCAAGCAAACACTTGGTACACATGTCTTTGGCAATCGTCTTAATCAATGTCCCTTAATCAGTTCTGATCAGTGACAATTGCGTATACTCTCGCGCTCTCATGACACGGAACGTGCTCTATATAACGTGAACTAACGCAGTCCAATCCTTGTCACGCGTAATTACAATGTTTAGATACAAGCAGCTGTACGCCAGACAATTACGATTGCATGTTTCGTGCAAAAGTCGATAACGACTTGGATGTTTTGACTGCATTTGATTTTTCTCTATTATCTTTTTTTTTTAATTTATTCACGTATATTTATGGCAAAAACTTTCGACCGAAAATGAAATTATTACATAATACGAATAGTACGATTGCCCAATGAGAAATCTTCAATTGTAATAGAATTACGATCAAAAGAACACTTATTAATATCACTAGCGTGGTTTAAAACGACAGCAAATTTAACTAAAGTTTCTTTCATTAAAATAAAATTAATCAAAAGCTTTATAAAATAAAGAGAATTCATGCGTATTTTTTAAATTCTTTTGAAATCTTGCAAAATTTTTCGGTTGTTTTAAAATAGAGGTTTGTTTACCTCAAAATTATTCTTAAACAAATATATTGAAATTTCTTCAAGTTATATATAATAGTCACTTGACGTTGCCGACGAGGTAACTTTGAAATTCTATTAAAAGAAACCCTCACGTGACAAAATCTCCCGACGGTCATTGTATATTATATACAAGATCAAGTCACTTTTTGTTACCAATCGAATCGCGCTTAAAAAATTCACCATAAAATATAATCTAGGATATGAATCATTATCTATCTGTACCTATTTTAAATTTTTTTAAAATCAGCCTTCAAATGATTTTTTTTTTCGTTTTTTAAGATTTTTAAAATATTTACTAGAACATAGATAAAAAGTATTTTTGCAATTGGAATTCGAAACATATTTATTAGACTTTTGGCACGAATTCGCTTCTTTTTTTTCTAACTAAAAATTTGTACATTTTAATTGACGCATAGAAAAAAGCGTAAAACATTGCTGTGACTCACTTGTAATGTATCGACAGGCATCGTTTCTTCCATTGGTCGAGTCTCATTAACACTTTTCTCAAGCAAGCTCGGAACTTGCAGCGGGCTTTGATGATCCAGCGGCGCATCCGCCGCATGACACTCCTCACTCTCAGCCGAACTATCCTCGCCGCTGGACATCGCGCGACCGACTGACGGCGGTGGCAGCTTTTGCTCATCAAAAGCCGACAACGTGCTGCTGCAGCAGTCAAGAGCGATTCCCGCGCCACAAGTTCGTTCTTGGTCGACGTCGACGCTAACCTCGCATTCATCGCCTCCAACTTGGTCGACGATTTTGCCACTGTTGTCGCTGGAACTGCTACTGTTGTGAACTCCATTACTTTCCATTGCGTTACTCGGGACCAATCGGTCACTTGACGGCGACGACGTCGTACCGATAGTAGGAGGCGAGGCACCTGTACAAATATAAATACGCATAAGTGCACGAATTTCGCGCTAAATTAAAAGCCTTCACAGTGCATTCATCAATAATATTTTGATGTCACGCGAAAAACTTTTTTATCGCTTTAATCATTTAATGATTTTAAATTTATTATCGTATATAAAATAGCCTAGTGCTGGAAATAATATTGTTCAATGATTCATTCAGCAAAATAGTGTCATGTGCCGAGCTCAGCCGAGTTCAGTGATCGGATTAAAAGACTCGACACCGATTTGGCCTAAGCACAAAAGTTTGACTTTACACAAAAGTCTCGTGTATATTTTTATTAATGCACCCGTCGCAAGCGTAAATTTACACGCCTGCGTCACAAAGTTCGATGTCAAATACGATGCTTGTTTACAATGTTTGGAGCCTCCAAAGAAAATTAAATTTCTCTCAGTGTACGAACAAGATACTTGAAATATATTATAAATAAATAAGAGTTTTTTATTTTCATTACATCTAGAACATTTTTATCATGTAATTTTAAATGCTGCTAAAGTGCAACTCAAATTTAGTGCAACTAAAGTTTATCTTACCAATTTTTGAACACGGCTGATTGTAGACTTCGGTACTGGATGGTAAAAAGAAGTTGCCAAAAAATTCATGCAAATTGGCCGAGATATCTATTTGTGAGATGGTCGCAGGCTTGAAAAAACCATCTTTACTGCTGCAGCTGATATCGGCCATTTCTACAGCCACTCTTTGTTTATCCTTGTTTTTAAATTTTTCCTCCGCATAAACCGCGTCATTATTGGAAGAACTGAGGATTCTCGATTGCTGCAAATCATCAGTATTTAATTCGTCATTTTTCAAGACCGCAGCATCGTTCGGAGAAGTGAAAAAATTCACGTGCGGTTCTTCAGATTTCTCGGGAATCTTGTCAAATGCTAATTTTTTCGAAACACTTGTTTTGTCTGGTTGCCGAGTTTGGCTCGAATCAGGCAGGTAGAATTTCGGGGGTGCAAGAATTACAGATTTGATCGGTTTGGTTGTGGTTTTCAGTGGCTCGTCAATAGCAGCGTTCGTTTTGATGACTTTGTCCTTGATCGAGAGAGGCGATGGACTCAGCGACGAGTCACTGCTGTTAGAACAACGATACTCGTGAAGTAGTTGCTCTCGCGTTAAAGGTGTTGTCTTTAAGTTACTCTCCTGAACTTGAGGCGTACTGTTGGAGCTTAAGCTATTCACCTCGAAGGAGCGATCGTAAACGGAGAGTTTGCGCCGAGGCGCTATCTTGGACATTATAGGAGTCGTACAGAAAGACGGATCGGGTTTGATTTCATCAAGACTAATGGTTTCAAACGAACAATTTGGATCGACAGCAGTCGTCTGCGAGTCGGTTCGGTAAGTAGATTGCCTTGGTCGAACGGTGACGAAACGCAAATCGACATTCACTGGATCATCGTCTAGACTACCATCGTCCTTGCAGGCTCGCGATTCCGATTTAAGCGTTTTCATGGCAGTCGATGTTAATTTCTCTTTAGGACTTTTGTTGAATGGGTCGCAATAAGCGGCATCACCTCTGGCCTGGTTGAGAGCTCGAAAATTCAAATACTCCGGCGTGATGCAGCTGGACTTTGGTGAAGCCTCGTTTCTCAATAGGTAGAGCGACCAGTCTGTATTTGTCTTTGCGGTGAAAATAGACTTGGGTCTAAAGCGTGAAGTGAAAAATGAGTTACGATATACATATATTTTTTTGCTAAATTCGATTGTGATTAGCAGTTTACATTCATTATGAGTGTCTATATTTATCTGCGCCGAGAGATACGTTAGTGTCTTAGACATAGAGTTTCTTATACTTACTCAAAGTAAAATTAAAGAGATTGAACTTACTTTGGCGAGCGTTTGGAGAGGCGCAAGGAGTCTTGATCGCTTATGACGTCTTCGGTACCTTTTATTTCGATTATTCGATTGAGAGCCTCGACTATTGGGACGACGATCTCTTGCTCGCGGCTCGATTCCAAGTCTGCGGCAGGAGCGGCTTTGGACGAGAAAAGCAACGGCGATGTCGCCTTGTCTATCATCAACACACCGTTCTCGAAAATACTCGGGACCGTTGACGTAACGGCTGCTGCGGAGCCCACTGTACTGTTTTTGTAGAAGCTTCTATTTTCCAGCCTAAAAGAGAATGTGTTTTTTTATGACATGTATCGCTTTCAAAATAAGTCAAATGGTTCTACTCTTGTTTGATGAATATACAAGCCTAGACCAATTGCTTAACCTATAACTTCAATAGTAGCAGAATTAAAAGTCGACTTTTTGAAACTAAAACTATTACTCTCGCAGTCACGCGTCAAATAACGCATCTGCTCTATTGAATAGATTCGTACGCCATACATACTACTTTCTTATGGGAGAGCAATGTAACTGCTACGTGAAATTTTGTCCGTGCAGTGGCCAGTGACTTTATAAAATATTTAAACATTGGCTGAGATGTAATTCTGTTCCGCATCGCCTTTTCAATTCTAACAAGCTGTAAATGAATTTCAAATTTTTTCCCCAATTATCGTTATACCTATATAAATATTAAATGAATGGCATAGATTTGATTTTTTTATTCCTAATACCCAAATGAAAAAGTGGAATTTTGTCGCATCGCAACATTTAATTGTATTCTTTGAAGAAAAAAAATTTGCATCATCACTTTTCGAGTCAAACGGCTCAAGTTGTGTCAGAAATTGTGATTGAAGGGTCGAACATGATTGCTCGCGTTATCGAGCTAATGTCATCCTTATACATGCACGATGTAAAAATGTCGAATCATTAAGAAAAAAAAAAAAAAATTCCACTTGACAGAAATTGAACATCAGCACGTGTACAACTTCATTGTAGCGAAAGTTGCGTGCAGAAAATTGATCGTAAGCAAAGCTTCTTTTAGTGCGCGATAAATAACTTAATCCAAGCTAACCGAGCTCGCGACTATGTGCTCGAAAGAAAGTAAAAACTAAATAGACGGGACTGGTACTTATATCACTATAGCCGGTAATGCACGACTGTCAAACGTTTTCAATCGACTTTTTGCTCATCCACACTTTGCGCGTCGCAACGCTATCAATGATCATCGTAATGCGCCAACTTTATGTCATATCAGCGGACACTACATGCCTACGTAATATAGCTCGGCTTGGAATGCATAAGATAGATGGATACAACACTTATCTCTTAGTCTCGCGTTGTCGGCGGCTAAAGTCGATATCTATATATTTTGCTCGCACAATATGTAATACACACTAAATGATGCCAGTGCTGCATTTGCAATTCGCTAACCAGATTCTTGCGCAACAATCTGGGAGCTCGTTAGTATGAAAACGTCACGCGTTCGCGTACCCTCTCCCTCTAACTTTTCGATCCATATAATCGGTTTATATACCTACATTAATATCATACTGTCACGCTGTCAAGTACTAATTGTATAAACAATTATTTTGCATATTAAAGAAATTTGATCAAGTCTTGAATTTGAATGGCATTAACCAAAATTCTAAAGGAAATCCGATGGTCAAGTTGGAAATATTCCGTGCTTTAAACGATCCAAAGACCTTCAGTTCGTCGCACGTGCTTTCTGATGTAAACAAACGTTGCCAGTAGCATTAGCAGCAGCAGATGCTGCGCATCTGACATAGTCAGCAGGAATAAATATAGTCTCGTTTACAAGATGGCATTTACAATTTGCAAGATTCTATGTCGATATGTACGGAGATGTGGCCTCTTATCGCAGTACAAGTTTGAAATTCGGCAAATTTTAAAAAAATGTTGAAGACTCGAAGTTATAAATAAATGTCCACGTTTCGTTCTACGCTACGCATTTAAATGACGCAAATAAAACAATTATGCACTGCATGATACATCGAATATTGTCCCTTTAATTTTGGCATTAATATTTGTATAATTTTATGATTAACTGCTCTAGCTAGTGTGTCTTTTACTAGACGACGCACGTTGCAAGTGATACGCTGCACGGCTGATAGCCACACACGATCACGCAAAACTGACTGGCTCATAAGTAAGTATAAACTCGCTAAATATGTTTAAACGTCGCATGTTTTCATTGAGAAATAATAACTGACTAAAGTGAGTTATTTTGGAACGCAAATTTTGGAAGCTCGCTCGCAAGTTCGTTAAACTTCGTGCGCATCAAATCGACTTCGTTTAATTATCAGCGTAAAGTTATTTCAATACTTTATCGGACGAAAATTAAAGATATTCATGCTACTTCATTGAACTTTAATATTAAAAATATTGAAAAAATGATAAATTTACAAAAACTAAAATTGAACAATAAGTGAAGATAAGTCTCATTAAAAATACATTCTTCTTAAAAAATAGCTCGAAAAAATGTTTTGTGTAGCAAAGTAATAACTCTATATCGAAATGATTTAAAATCATGCTATAATCAAATCTTTTTAATTGATTATATCATTAATCAACCGCAATAAATTGATTTTTTTGCATATTATATCATTTTCGAACGTGAAAGATATAAAATAACTCTTGCGGGAAGTGCAGAAAGGTCACGTCGTTGCAAATGAATGAAAAGTGAAACTACAACTATCTAATAATTTGTAAGTAATTGTGAATAAAAGCATTGATGGCCACCATCTCACATACCTTCTGATTAAATTAACATTTTTAAAAAATCACCAGAAATTTTGAAAGCACTAGAACAGAACACTCTCACAATGTAAAACTATTCAAATGACGCGCTGACGGATTTTAGCGAAATGTGTAATACGATTGAATCAGTAAAAATGGACACGTGTAACGTCGCTCTCAGTAGTCAAGCCCAGACTGGGGAATGTCGAGAAGCTCTGAAACGGTACGGTCTCGCAATATTGCTTATTACCAACATCTCTGAATATATCTATTGTATACCACACAACAAAGCAAGCGGCAAAAAGCTACTACTTCCACTGCTTGTTAGCTTTATTTTATACCACTCCCCAATGTTATTTATTGAAATTTTGCGAATTATAGAAAATCAAGACAATCAAGCAAAAAACAATGTAATAATCATTGAGCGAAAAAATAATTACAATAAACCCTGATCGTGCAATGATTCAAAGATAAAAATGTAAAAATTTTACACACTCATGAAAACGAAGTTCAATACTCAAACGAATGCCCCTATAAAGCCCAGAAAAGATTAAAAACGGGGCAGCATCAAAGATGCAGTTCGCGGAAATCGGATCAAGGTCTTCAAAATATATCCGGACGTGCACTTTTTGCGGTTTTTCTCTGAAGTTCAATGCGCACGAGGTGGATTTTAATCTTACAATCGATCAAGTTTCGTATTAAACAAGTAATTTGTTAAGAAATTTTTAAGTGAAAAATTCCGTTAAAAAAGTTTGAAGATAATCATTATAGTCTGAATTCAGTATCTTCTAAGCAGGAAGTGAGTTATTTGTGGAAAATGTCATCAATTTGATTGAATTTTATTCAATCACATAGATTTTTAAAATAGTATATTACTGCGGGGGCCGCGGAAAAAAGAAAAGTTCCCTTCACGTTGCCGATTATATACCGTGTTTGAAACTATATAAAATGTAAAAATATTATATATCTGTATCGAAACTGCAGGATCTCCTGAAAATACGCACAAGTGTCAAAAGTTACATTGATAAATAAATGAACAAGAATTCGATTTGGCAAACTAAAAATAAACCCTGTATTTAGTAACTGTTCTTCAACCTAAAATTTACTAAGCAGAAGTAATGGATACCCTGAGTATTATACGTATTCCAAATGAATGCAGCATAAATTTTAACATTATTGATGACTTAACACACATTTGCAGTCGTTTGTAGCAATACACTTTTACTTTTTATAAATTTCATTTTTGAAATTTTTGTAAGCCCGGAAGTTTGTAAAATTGTGCATGCTTTTTTTTACATTATGAATCACTGATGGCTTTAGTGCGTATAAAAATAATTATTTTAATAAATTTTTTATTTGAAAACAAAATTAAATAATTGTTTCATTAATTATCTATAAACTTGAATTAAATATTTTTTTATCGCCAGAGAACACTTTTCTGTTAAAATTTGGCGATTCACCAAGGTTACATTTTTATAAAAATTCAATAAAAATCTTTTAATGAGCAATTCCAGAATTTTAAACACGAATTCGATTAAACATTGTAGTTTATGGTGTATATATCTTTAAACACGTATTAATGTTTGAAAATATAAGAAAAATAAGTCAAAGTATTTTAATAATTTATAAATATAGATGATATAAAATTTTCACAATTGTAATAGAACAAACCTCGTATGAAAATCAGTCTTTTATCCGTTTAACAAAAATTCGTAATCACGATCGAATATATTTTTTTCTTTCTTACTTTCTTTTTTGTTTAAATTTATTAATAAATGCTGAAGAGCAACTAAATGCATTATATCGTGCTCTCCATGGGTGCAATATTAAAATGAATAAAAGTGGGATGTTTCCAAAAATACACGCGCAATGAACGCATCCGCAAAATATTCACACTAGCGTAAAAATATAAGGGAAAGAATAACTGGAGTAACAGGACTGTCGATGCGTGGAAACGTCTCTAACGTCGTTTTCATCGTCATCACTACGGCCGGCAAGAGGTCGATCTCGGTTATTTTTACGTTTGCTGCGTATACGTGCATATCCGGACTCTTGCGATCATTTTGGTATCAACGGACCGTTATTTTTATTATAGGATGATTCGTTTACACGTTATTTGGTGTACAGTAGCTGATTGATCTACATATTAGTGATTAATCCTAAAATTGTGGAAATGACTAAGTGACTCACACTACATCGTCGTTTTCGTCCGATCGATTGACAGGCGTTTTTTTTGTCTCCGGTAGCACATCCGGTTTCTCTAGTTTACTTTCACCACTTCTCAAGGCTGATGGCGATTTGATGGTTGTCGAAGTTTTTACCTAAGTTTAATACATAAATACATTAATATAGGTAATATTTTTAATAGAAATTAAGTACAGGTTAAAGAATCCACATTAATATCAAGACTTGAATGATCCAATTTAGTTTCTATTTACGATTTACAAATAGTTACTGTATCAACGAGCCACTCACATATTTACCCCAATTAACAAAAATGTCATCAATATGGAAAAATATACTACAGATAAGAAGCTTAAAAGTTTTAAAAAGTTTTAGCATGCAGATTCTCAAACTATCTTTTCATCATTTAAAAAAGGCATTTATCTACAAAAAATTTCAATTTTAACAATGATGAACAAGGAAGTTTTTTATTCTCATACAAATGGCTTAAAATGTCAAAAAAAATGGTTTTAATCTAAATGCAATGGTGCGAAGTTTAGCATTTTTGAAGTTATCATTCAATCTGTTTATTCTTTAGATGGTAAAGGAATCGTTTATAATTAAAATTTTTACCAAGTTCAATAGACTTGTAATTTTATGCTTTAGCGTTTGAATGGAAACAGCTTGTGTAGATGATGTATTCAAATTAGTTTTGGTTTGTAGAGCTCTGTAAGAAAAATATATATTTTTTACCAATGCAACTATATAGAAGAATGTTGATTGATATAAATTAATAATAATCATTCATCCCATTTAGTTTGATATAGGTGTATGTCACTTTGATTGGTAATAAATCAATACTTACTCATCTACTTTCTCAACAATATCAGCAATTTCATTGTTGTAGAATGAAAGCTCTTCTCTCAATTCCTGAATTTTTGAATCATCATAACTGAACCCCTAAAAATGTTCCGTGAAAATTATTTTAAAATTTTAAAAGCAATCGTTTTAGTTAATAGCAACTTGAGCTTGTATAATCACAACTGGTCACTATAAAATCTTACAGAGGCTTTTAATTCCATGAAAAGGGAATCCTGATAATGACTTTTATGATGCTTATTGCATGGCGTACTATGATTTTGCAAATTTGCTTCATTGTACAATGGTGGTGACATGGAAATCTGCAAGAGAAAAAAATTAATGCGCTTTAATATTTCATTTACTCCGAATTTTATAAGCGTACATTACTAGATGAATCACTATGCCTATTCATCATTTTGGTTTGTAGCTCTGCATTTAATAATTGAAGCTCATTTATTTTCTCTTGTTGATGCTGAATTAAAAAATTAAAAAAGTAAAATTAAATAATTTAACAATTTTTCATGCATATAAAATAATAAAAGAGTTCAATTGTTTTTTATGATAAGTGAATATTTACGTTGTAATTAACTTCGTATGATTTTTCAAGTTGAGCCTTATTATTTTGCAACTCATGGTATTCTTCTTGAAGGTATTCACACTCGATGAGTTTTTCTTCATACTTTTTTTTGTATTCCGATATTTGTTTGATGTAATTAGCATTTTCTTTTTGTATGCTATCAATTTTCACCTTTAAATTGTAAATGCATTCTTTCTATAAATTAACGTAAATAAAATTATATTAACAAGTAAATTTTTAGAGACGAACAATTAAAATGTAATGTATGGAAAATAAAATTTTTTACATCTCGTTCCAATTCTTTCACTTTTTTTTGTAAGGCGTTGTAAGCTTTTTCAAACTTTCGTGCATCCAACTTACTAGACTCTTCTCGACGTTCAACAACTGACAACATTTCCTTATGATCTTCATTTTCTTTTTGCAATTTCAAATATTTGTTATTCATCTGGCCTCTGAAATTATTTTACTTTTTAAGTAAAAAAATGAAATCTGCATGCTTTGTCTGTTTAAAACAAAATTACCAACTCACAAAGCTTTTTGTGTCAATTTTATTTCACGTTCAAGCGTTGTAATGGTTTCTTCGGCACGGAGGAGATCTTCTTTCAAGCTTGCAGTTTCTTCATTGTAACGTCGGATTCTAATTTCTAAATCGATACCAGAAATATCATCATGTAAAGGATTATTTTCTTCAGATGATTCCAACATGCTATCAGTTCTATTAAAAAATGAAATTTTTCAAAATATTCGGATGAAAACCTTTGGAGTAAATGAAGTAAAAGAATATAATCTTCCCTTTTATAAATAGATCAACTTACCCAAATCCTGCACTGCTGCTGTTTAAGCTGTAACAAGAAGCTAAAAAAAAAATAATTACATTTTCCGCTTTGCCTCTTTTAATAAAAAAACGGTTAAAGCAAAATAAAGATCGTAAAAGAGATATTTTAAAATGATTATTTTTCATTTACCCATGGTATTAATTTTTCTCATTGAGCTCAATTGAAAATCGTCATCGTCGAAGCGTCCATCATCGTTGCTTTGATCTTCAAAGCCGTGATCATTTTTGCCTAAATCTTCAGCCATTGAGTCACTGTACCACAAAGATTTGTAACGATTTATTTTTTCTTAAATTCATCCCCAATGCAGGCGTGTTTATGTTTATGACGATACTTTTTACAATACATTTATATTATACTTCAAAGATTATACAAAATTCATTTTTTTTGATGATATATAATATCGAAGGCATCGTCGCCAGTCCAGTGAGTCGTTAAAGTTAAAATATATAATTCATTATAAGACATTCAGATCTTCAAACGTTTTAAATAGATTATTTAAATTCTTTGCGGGTACAAATTATTACTTTAGTTGTCGTGCATACAGCATAACGGCATACAGTAAAAACTTCAAGAATGTCCTAGAGTCAAAGAGCGAGATAATAATTCAAGGGTGAAAATTAAGAATAATTAGGGGAAATTTTATCATTCAGAAATTACTTCGTCCACGAGTTTATTTTGCCTAGTATTTGAGCATTCACATTTATTTCATTCTCGCAAGTCACATCAGGTTTTAAAAAAATCTCCAAGTAAAAATTAGTCAAGTCGAAGCACGTAATGATTACTATTCAAATAAATACAAAAAGCTATCTAGCTCGTATCTCAGAGAGCAAACCAAATTTATGTTTTAAACATATAAAGCATTTTTTTGCTTTACACAATGCAATATGAGTGCAGGTCCTTGAAATGAAAAACGTATTATATTCGATAAAACTCGGAGGGCAGGACTTTTAGATCCTTTATCGCTTTTATATACTTATCATCAACAAAACTCTCGCGACGCCAGTAGAAAATTACTCACGAAAAACTTGTGAAAAATATTTGATTTATGCTCGCACTATGAAATTACACCATAAATTTGATTTATCCAATTGTGCAATCTCGATATTAGTCAAGATTTTATAATAGTTGACGTAGAAACGAAAGATGTCAATTCAACGAGAGACGCATATTTGTAATGCACGGCTGAAAGCTATATACTGCCATACGCGCGAACTAACCGCACGCTCGTACGCTAAGCAGGAAAAATCGTACGCGTCTGTCTTTTTCTCTCTTCGCAAGAAATGTTTTTTTTTTCAAGTAGGTATTTTCATTGCTACGCGTAGGTGCTTCGAATTAATGTTAGTTGGTCAAAAGTGAGTGTCGAATAAAATAAAAGGATCAGCCCAATTGGAATGGTAGTTTCGAATGATTGTAATTTCGCAGAGCTATTTAACTAGCGTTATTTTGACCGTCGTATAAACTTAGCTATTAGTCAAGAAAATGGATAATTTTAAGTTCTATTGGTCACATTATAGGTACTCGTTTATTTGCAAAAGCTAGGTTGCTATACAGCGCTTATTGTATTAAACCGTAAAATATGAAGCTGATGTATGTGCGTTTGTTACCGCTTTATCTTTATACCCGTTCACACGCATACACACTCAGACATGGCACGAAATTGTTCTCCATTCGAGGAGCGATAATAGCTGCTTAGTAGTCAGCGAATTGTGCGGTATATAATTTTTTTATTTTTTCATACATAGGAGTCTTAGAATGTGGAAAAAGACATAGTAAGGTGCGTTTGGGTCTTGCTTCGATCACGATCGTTATTTCGCATGATGAAGCTGGCGTATGTACTCGATACCGAAACGACGACGTCGACTTACAGACCATATAGGAGAGTTTGATTACTGCGACTCGCATTGATCGCCGATAAATGTCAATTATTAACTGCAAGCAATCGAGGATGCATGTAACGATACGTGCACTCGGAAAGTGCACATGGATAGATTACGTATGTACGTCATTAAGAGTGGCCTGCATTGGGAATCGCTTCCAAGTTACTAGCTACAAAGCAGCCATATACCGTCGGCGTAAACGAGCGTATAATGCGTGCACATATGCGTACCTCTGCGAGTTGTTGTTGCCATCCTCTTGCACGAGATTGAGCAGTTTGCGGAACCAGCCGGACGACGTGTCGCGAAAGTCGGGCCAGCTGACCTGCTGCGAGCGCGCGACCCTCTCCAGCGAGCAGCGGAGCTCCTCCAGAAAGTCGTTCCTTTGGCTTTTCGACAGAAAGATGAAACTGTGTGACAGTCTAGCGGCGTCTGTTTTTTTACGATTTCACGAGCACTGCTAATAGGTAAGCGCGCGGCTCTCGCTGAAAGCGAGCAGTCTTTTCAACGTCGACTTTGAGCCGCCTCGATCGTGCTAAATGACATCTTTGCTCGATGCAGACTCGGCAGAGCAATAATTAGGCACGTAAGATTTTCGGCGGCCCAGCAGACGGCAAGTGGCTGTACATACGCTAATCTACGTTGCTCATGTGTAAATATAAATAGACGCTTACCGAAAATGCGGTACTTTGGCAAAATTCTGATGAATATTGCGAACTATGACCGAGAGGGGCACAGCAGCAGCATCGGCGGTTCGTTCCACGCTGGAGAGCGCTATATCCTGTCCGATTCGCTGGCCGCGACACGATTCGGCAGGATCATCCGAGTCGGCTGGGGAGGCTTCGCTCGACTGGTCGATGCATTCCTCGAATATCTTCCTCTGCAGTTCTGCCGGCGAGTCAGAAAGTAAAATTCACACGGCAATTTAGATGAAAGAGGCCTCGGGTCTATGTTTACTATAGTACAAAAAACACGAGGGCTGATTTACAGCCGATCACCTTCGAACCAGTCTTGCTGCGATGTGGTGCTCGACGATGCCGCCGTAACGTCGGACATGCCGCGGCGATGATGATTTACGTTTCGCAGCGTCAATAATGGCCAGCATGTGACTCGCCCAGTTCTCGAAAAGCGTCAAAAAGGCCTAAAATTCGTAACTATGTGTGTATCGAAGCGATTATGTCTCTCTCTCTCTCTCTCTCGACTCTTTATCACTCAGTCACGCACCAACATCTATACGCTTATGTTTATGCTCGTTCGATTGACTCGCAGTATCCCCGTGATCGGGGTGCAAACGTACAACGAAAAGTTCACCACTGCGCTTGGTTGCCAGTACCGTTAGAGCCGATACTACTGATGTGTACACAACGAGATTTTCACTAGGGGCTCGCATAACTTTTGTATAGTTTCGCAAGTTTCGTCCCGAGCATCGAGCAACGGCGGCGATAAAGGTGTTGATTGCCGCAGGAACCAACTGCCGAGTGCAGATGTAACCTATTATTTCTCTACACTTTTATATTCGGTAGTATCTGCACCATTATAAACACTAAAAACTATATACGCGCACGAACAATTTGTAACTCGCACATAAATATAGCCAAGCCATCAGTTTATCACCGATGAGCTTGTGATGGTATATGTAGGCTTGTGTTTGCGAGCGCGCAGCACACGCGAACGTTGATGGGAGCAAAATCGCCCATACGTAAACAAATCGTTCCCAATCTGCAGGGTTTTCTTTGCCTCTCTCTCTTGTGCCAGTCTTCGTGCGCCAGTCGACTCGTTGTGTAGACGCTGATCAGTAGAAAAGTAAACTCGCGTACCTGCAGCTGGACTATCTAGCGATAAACATGAAAACGCGTAGGTGACTGTGTGTGCCGTCGCAGCAGAGGATGCCCGCCGGCCCGATTCGCTCGCTCTTTCGCGCCCGATGCGGTTTTTTCTTTTCTGCGTGCTTGCGTGGCTTTGCATCGAACTCGGTCGAACGGCCTTTTCGACTAAGCCGATTTGCCCGGCTCGCCCGACAGATATACCTATATCCTAGCTGCTCGACACACAGCCGTGGCTTGTTTTTCTGCTCTTTCGCTCTCCCTTTTTCACTTTTCGCAACTCTATTAAGCTATATATGCTCTCGATGGGCTTCACGCGCTCGCGAATTATCTCGCTTTTTTTTCCCTCTCTTTCTCTCTATAATGCTCCCACACTGCAAACTATTGCGGCTCAATTTACTTATCTTCGGCTCTAGTCGACTCGATGTATCGTATACCTATATATATACGTTGCATTCACAAAAGAACGGAACCGATCGTGTATTACATCAGGTGTTACATTCTATTTACGTGTTCATTCGTATGGGTACGTACTTAGTGATGCACCACGAGTCATAAATAACTGTTACAGTCGCTACTATTATTCGCTATTCTTTGCGCACCTATAAGGTGAATGTGCCAGTTACCGACCAACCCCCAATTTTCAACCACCCAAAGATATTTAAATAAATAGAAATGATTATGAAATTTTGACGCAATACAACTTTTTTCAATTCTATAAATAGGGTGAATGTGCCTATTACCGGCCACCCTCCATATTTCGGCCACCCTGAGATATTATTCAAATAAATAGAAATATATGCGAAATTTTGACGCAATAAAATATTTTTTCGATTCCATAAATGTTATTGTTTCAGAGGAAATTCTGTGTACCCTGGAAAATTATTAAATCTTTTTCGTTGCTCAATTTATAATTCTGACCTGGTCGAAAATTGGGCTATTCGGTACAATTATCCATCCAGTTTTCGACCACCTGCATTAATCCTTAATAATTTT
>CACVKI010140591.1:0-17733 GCA_902732785.1 Trichogramma evanescens | reverse complement strand
ATGGAGAACTTTGTATGTTCTGAGAGGAAAGCAGAAGTTATCGGCTTTACATAACTTTGATTTAAATATTGAATGCTGAATGTTGAAACAAAATTTTATCATTTACGGATGCGTTACCAACCTAAATTCAGCGCGTCTAAACTTTCTTGCCACTTCGTTTGAATGAGCTACCTTTTTGCTTCTGCGCTCGAGATAGATACCTTTTTGCTGCTGCGCTCGAGATAGATACCTTTTTGCCTCTGCGCGCGAGTTAGATACCTTTTTGCTACAGAACTGAAATAGATACCTTCCTGCGCTGGGGCGACGATATCCGATGGAATTTTTATTGCTCTCGTTAAAGTAAATTTATTCAAATAACAAAAACGTGGTTTTTGGAAAAAAATGTCCAAAATTATCGTATGTTTTATGACGATTTTACCAGGGTTAGCATATTAAAAGTTACGACAATACAATTTTTACTACTTTCACATTCTTGATTGCAAATGTTCTCACGCACAAGTTTTGGTTCGGTGATTGTCGCAAGTCGAGCCTCCGCCAAAAGTCTCAATCTGCGAACACCTTGCGCGCGGTGTCAGCTAAAAGCACGCTCCGCACGATTCTTCATTTATAATTCATCAGTTATTTAAATATTTGCAGAATGTATTCTCTTTTCGGTGTACAGCAGCTTTTCGCGCGCTATATTAATGATTTATGTATCGGGCCGTCCCCGCGCGCCATGCGCTATACACCTGTTTCATTTGGAATACGCACGACCAAAGAGCGATGAAAAGAAAAGAACGAAAAAAAGAAAAAGAAAAGAAAACAACAGCCGAGCCAAGTTCCTCTCTCTCTCTCTCTCTCTCTCTCTCTCGCCGCCAGCGTATGCGAAAGAGAGAAAGAGAAAGAGAGAGAAAGAGAGAGAGAGAGAGAGCTCTGGTTTGATTTACGCATACACACACAGCTCACGGTCTCGGAAGTTTCATCGAGCTCGCTCGTCTTCATAAATCAGCGCTCGGCACAAGCCGCCGAGTGCAGTACTTTGCACACACACACACATACACACACAGTGTGCGCCTGACTGGCAAGTGGCAAGTGCTGCAGAGCATCGTCGAGTCGCTCGTGCGCTCGACGCGACGCGATATATACCTATATGCATCGTATACAAACTGCAGCATATATATGTACGTGAGCTCGTGCACAAATTAGTTTGCGCGACAAATGGGAGAAAAGTAAACGGCCGCGAGCGCGCGCGCGCGCACGTACATAATTTAACGGTATAAGCTGCCACACGCAGGAAAACGGAGGAGAAAAAAAGCTCCGTGACTCTCGAACAGGCCCACGTTTCGATATCGAAGCTTTATTTCGTACTTTATATAATATACAAACCGCACCTTCGCTAGCACGAATAACACCTCAAAATATATAACGATAATCCTCTAAAATACATCGTACGCGATCATTGAGCAGAGTGCATCGCGCGCCCACACAGAGACACTGCTCCCAGTCACAGTGACAAAAAGATATATGTAATGGCAGACGTGACCACGTCGAAGGATATGAATAATTCCTTGTGCGAGCGATTCGATGGCACGCTCACACACACACACACAAGTTATGCGCCACAATAGCATCGAGCTCAGCGAACCTTTCCCACGCATTGTCTTTTCAGCCGCGCCATGCGTACGTACGAATGCAGTGTACCTATATATAGTCGCTCGCTGCACTCGCTCAACTTCATCTCATTCTCATTCGCGCGCGTTCATTCGCTCGCTCGTTTGTCCGACTGATATTTTCAAGACACGTTTCTGCGCCAATGTGTCGCTATATACAGATATGTGCAGCCTCGTCTGTGCGTGTGTGCGCGCGCGCGGTGCAAGTGTGTTGCACACACTCGAGCGCGTGTATAATATCAGACGCGGCCAGACAAATGCCAGCCTGCGCTCCGCTCTCGCATCGATAATATACTTACACGCGCCGTATGTGTTATTTTCCTCGAGTATACGCGTAGTCCACTTGCACCGCGAGAGGATTTCTAGTGCGTACGCACAGTTGAAGAAGAAAAAAATAGAAACGCGAGTCTCGGCAGCTATTTCTATTTAGTAAAACTTGACGCGCGCTAGACCCGCTATCAACTTGCACCAGTAGTATAGTTGTAAGTAGTAACAGCTTAGCACTGCTTATGAGCATCCGAGTGAGATGCAGTCCAGATGAGAGCCATTCTGCGCTAGAAGTCCTTCTCAGAAAATTCATTTCGCAGAAGCTGCTGCTGCTGCTACTGCTATTGTCCTTAATTTCTTCTTCTTTCTTTCTTCTTTTTTTTTCTCTACTACTCTCATCTGCCAGCATCTTTGCTTTGTTTGGGTGCCACTTGAATGCTTCACAAGTTCTCCTCCTAACAGTGTTTTTTCTCCGATTCTGCAGGAGCAGCGTACGTACGCTTACCGTTAAAGTGATTTACACTGGAAGAGAGGAAGACCATTAAAGAGCTCGGCCTCTCTCGCGCGCGAACACACACCTCTTGTAGCTTTCTGGCTGGATATAATGAATACCAACAACTGGCGTTGGCATAGACACCATTTTCGAATCCAAATGTACATCTTTATTTCTATCTCTGCATTTTTGCCTGCCATAGCAGTTTCTACAATTAGTTTGCTCCATTTATTTTGCCCATGAAAAATGTATGTCACTCGTAATACTTTTACCACTGAACTTAAATTTGCCTAATATTTGACGAGTTCACCGCTAGGGGCTACAAAACCTACTTCTGTCATAACCTGCTACCATATTAATAAGGATTCACAGTCATTTTTGGTTCAAAGCTATAGTAACTCAAATGGAGAAACGAATATGTTGCTATTAAATCATGCTTATGTAATATGTAACGATTCTTTAGGCATTAGATCAAGCTGTTGGCGCTAGAAGTCGCATCAGGAAACTGAAAGTGTCTTGTAGCATGCAATAAGATTTAAAACAAGGTGAATTACAGCAATACTATATTTACATCGATGCGAGCGAACGCGCGATAAAAATATCGATTCAATTTCTGGCCCAAAAGGAAAACTCGCTGCTGTTGCGGGTATCGATAAATTTCCATATAATTTGAATGGAAATGCAGCAGGCGCGGTACATATATATCGGAGAACACGATGGCAAAGTCTGCCCGAACCAGATCCCTTCTTTACCCCCCTACCTCCTCTCGATGCTCTCTTTCTCTTCTCTTCTCTTCTCTCTCTCTCTCTCTTTCTCTCTTGCTATGCTCTCCCTTCATCTCTCGTGTGCACGCGAAGTTAATAGAGTCGACGCTCAAATGGATGTAGTAGCAGCAACAGCAACAGCAGCAGCAGCAGTGATTACTTCGGAATTGCTTGCTAACATTTAATATCGGCCAGTCGAGCGGTAAAAGCCGCTCTCTCTCTCTCTCTCTTTGGCTCTGGAGCACGAAAATTGACATTCTATATCGGGTGCGGTTCTCTACATCGACCGGATATGTATATCCATATACTCAATTGCGCGAGCGCACAGCTCAGTGATGCAGCGGCTGCATCGACTGGTCCATGAGACTGGGGGCTGCTGCTGTTGCTGCATTAATACACATCGGAGGGACGACGTCGAAGGCCAGGATCGGCAGCATTGCAACGAGTAAGCGAATGCGCAAGTGAGGCATAGGAAAACGACAAAAAAGACGAAGCCAAGTCTCTACACTATGGAGCATCGGCAAATCTCGGCGCGGGGATTGACGTCCACTTTTTAATGTTTCTCGTTTGTGATAATCGATGAATACATTCAACTTAGCCACGAACATGAATAATTCACTAAAAACAAATTTTCAATAATTTTCTGATCCTTCATACTCCTCTAGATAATTTTCTAGATAATAATAATAATAAGCTCTAGATACTTTTTTTCAAACAAAATCATGCATATTTTTCCTTCGTTACAAAAAAAAAACTGATGTATTGACTAGTTATGAAAACGAGCCAGAATGTACGATAAAAAATAAAATTGAGCGTGTAGTTGGAGCATGCGGTGGAAGTAGAAAATAAGCAAGCAAGCAAATAAGTTAATAAGCAAGACGAGCTAAAAAAATAAAAATTACAAGACAGCAAGAGAGAGAGTTGAGAGCCGAGCCAAAAGACACACCTTTATTCCTTTTGCCCTCGAAGCACGATCCAGTATACCCTGCAGATTATCCAAAGTATATTTATTCGCGATCATAAATTATGCAAGCCCCTAATTTGTATGCGGAAAGATAATATTGTCGAGAGAGAAATCAATGAGTCTTTAAATTCACCCGTGATAAATCAATTATCAATTGTGCTCGAGGTGTATATGGTATATATAGTTGGTGTACATTACACAGCGAAGATGATAGTGCGCTTAAATAATGCGGCCGAACCGCGGCGCTGACGAGGAATCGCGCGAGTGTCGAACATAATAGCTTAATCAGCCCCTGATCTCGCGCGAGAAAGCCTGCAGTGTATATAATATATATATAACGTTTTGTAAACATACAATTAAGTAATAGTCCTAAAAGTAAATGACTCCTTTAAAGCCGAAGAAAATTTAACAACTTAAGTTTAAGTAATTAGCGCGTATAAAAGCTTGTTTTCCGACACTTGAAAGTATAGACATTACTTTTAACGAGCTGTAAAATTTAAGCGCTTCCAAGGAATGCTTCTTGCGCGCTGTATATATAGCATACAGCACAACCCGAGACCCGTCTTGAAAAAGGCCTCGATATATACCGACGAGTGCGCCAGTGGTATGTCTCGTACATAGCTGCGTCGTATATATATATATATTTCTCGCGCGCATCTTTCCATTGATTATGAGAAATAATAACACTTCGTTTGAACCGCGCGCGCGCTCGCTCGCTTCCACAAAGTATTTAGCCCGAAACGCAATTAGCGGCGTTACACCATAGCGTTTGATGAAGAGGAAAGAAAAAACCGAAACATCATTTTTTTTTTTTGCTTCGTCTTCTGAATGTCCTGTAATAAAGGCTCCGTTACGCGCGACGGAGTAGATGTTCGCGATAGAACACGACTATAATATCGATTCGCCGGGTTCTTCTGGTTTTCAAACTGGTTCAGCATCTATGGTTCGCATACAGCAGATCGATTGCGAAATGTAGATCAGACTCGTGTGTGTGCAGATTTTATAATATATTTATAAATTGAAACACAACTAAAATCCAATTAATTCTCTTCGAAGCATCGAGCGTGCGGTTGAAGCACCGCCGCGTATCTATGTATATTGTATATGCAAATAAATCAATTACCACGTGTCATATATCAAAATAACATTAGTGCTCAATTCAGATAGGTCAAGTGTATGTATACAACTGTACGCCAGCCGAGCGAAAGAGTCTATCATTAAACGAACTCAATTAGATTTATTTAAACGCAAAAAAAGCAGATAAAGAGAGAGACAGAAGAGATTTCACGACTCGTTCGCTTATAATCGAAATGAATTAGCTAACTGCTATTAGTTTCCAATGCCAACTGCTTTCATACACACACACACACACATAGCCTTATATATACACGAAGCGGTCCGTGCGCGCTTGTCCCGCGATATACAAAGTGTAAAGTCATGTCTAGAAATTCATTACTTCGAGGTAATTTATAAATACTTTGGCGAGAGTTGGATAATATGTTGTTAGCTTGTGCCTCTGCAGTAAAAGCGCACACCTGCACACGAGTATGCACACGGGCTATACAGCACTTGCTGCTGCTGCTGCTGCTGCTGCTGCACGTAATATATGTAAAATCTTTGAAACAAAAAGTAATCGCCTCGGCGTTAAACGACTTTGTAACTGCGGCAAGTATAAACTTTATATCGCTCGCTCGCGTATGGTTTTATATACGTGCATTATAAGTGAAACTTTTGGCTTTTGCAAGCGAGCGCGCGCGCGCCTTCGACGTTCCCGTGCCTGTACATATTTTTTTTCTTTCTTCTTTTTTTGTGGTCAAATCGAGCCTCTCGCTCTTTAGATGTATATATATGAGTTTCTTCAACTGCAGCAGCACCTCGAAAACTCGAGCTCGCGCGACGAAATAGGTCGACGCAACTGCGGAACTCGCATGTACACGCGACTCGATATTTTCCATTACTCGCGCTCCATATACATACTCCGTGTTTACGGTTGTCCAATTATACGCGCGAATTCGATGTGCAGCGCGGCAAGAGTACCATAATATGATATCTATAGCATTCGGCGCGCGCCATGTCGCCAAGAAGACGTGTGCAGCCTGGAGCACACGAGTCCGCAGCGTGGCAAAAAATTCTCGATGCAGTGTATACACGTTGCAGAAGCTATATAAGTATACGAGTGCGCGGGACCACGGGACGTCGGGCTCTCGTTACTAGTTGCGCGCTCGGAATGATTAATCTTGCGCTTGGCTCTGTACGCTGGGCGTGTCATCGACGCATCCTCCCGCGTGCGAGCTTTATACATAATATATGTGAGTACACGCGGGCGAAGTACGTACTCCTTTGCTCGCGGATATAGCTGGCGCTCTTGGAGCTATTTTCGTAGTTACGTATAGATTCGACTCGCTATATGAGTAATATAATCAAATTCTATAAAATTTTAAAATGTGTCTATATCAGTTCACTTTAATTCGCTTTAAATCTTCTTGTAAGTAACAAAATACTTTCTGTTTTCTAACGACTTCTTGCGTCTTGCGACTTCTAGCGTCAACAGTTTCTACTAATCCCAATAGACTCGTTACACGCAGTTTACAGCGAATAAGTTAAGGTTGGGCGATGCCAAAATCATCTATTTACAACCATGCTGAACTTTTTCAGGCTTATTTTGTACGGCAACAGAACAATCGCGAATGCTGGCATAAGGTATCGCATTCAATATTTGTGCGATGGTTTTTGAAATTTAGACTTTTCGTTTGATATAATTTAATTTACGTGTAGTCTCCGTATTTAACAAGCAATCTATTCGAAAGAAAATACAGTTATTCGACTGAAGTTTACTCAACTGTCAAAATTGCGCATGAGCAAGAACCGCTACACTCTACCCTTAACATTGTTATGAATGAGTATGGAAAAAGTATTACGATTGACAGTGCCCAAGCACGCACTAAAAGAATGGATATCACCGTGCGATCGTATAACTTATAAATTTCATTTGTTTGATTGATTTAATGCCGCATTAAAAATTATATAGTCTTTTTCTCCCTGCATGATCCGCAGCTTCTACATAAATAACGTGATGAATTAAGTACATACCAAAAAAAAAAGAAAAAGAAATTGCGGCAAAAAAGTAAGCAAAAAACGTCCGGCCCAGGGATATATTTTGCAATGGTACATACAAAACGATTATGCTAGCAAAAAATTTTTGAAGGGGGTTTCGGGGGTAAAATTTGCATATCACGAGCTCGATTGCGAAGCAGCTGAAAAAATGACAGATCCTCGGCTTCTAGAGTAAAAGAAAAACGACTGTGGGCATACATGCAGCGCGTCTCCGGCATTGCATTCGCGACGCAGAACTTCATTGTTTATTCCTGCCATCGTATTTTTTGCTACGCTTCCATATTCAGAAGCGAGAGAGCATTTAGAGATCTCTTACTCGTATCTCTCTTAGCCACCGCCGCTGCCGTCGTCGACGCGCACCCCTCGTCCGAGGCGCGCGCGCGCACACACACACACAGAAACGCTGACAAAAAAAAGTTCGAAAGGGGTTGGTCTTCGGGTGGCTGGCGAGAGGAAGAAAAAAAATGTCAAGTTTCATCGCGTGTCTCTACCCTCGGGTGTGCGTGTTCTTACGGTCGCTGTCGTGAGCTGTGCGGAGACAAAAAAAAATTTATCTGCGCGCGCAGTAAGCAGCTCGGGCGAATGCATGCCTGGATTCCAAGGGTTTATGCAATTGTTATAAAGTATTGCGTACGCCAAGTTATTCCAGAACGATCGCATGCCACGCGCGTATAATGAATTCTCTTTATTTGAACAAAACTCCCGTAAAAACGGGCCATGCAGTTGGACTTTTCTGCTTGAAAGTGTGAAGATGAACGAGGTATCGAGTGCTTAAAAGTTAAAGATTCAAAGCAATTCACAAACGATATTTTTTTAATTAAGCCTATTTTGAACCTATACTTTCCTCGCGTGAATGCGGATTTCTGTTACTTTTTTTCATTACTTTTATGACCAAAATAACAAGAAGTAACAAAAGATAGTTTTTTCGACGTTTTTCCCATGTTTTTCGATTCTCTCGAATTTTTCGTGGTAGTCTGATTCGAAAACCATGTATAAAAATGTGGGAGGTATTACCGTACTTAAAAAAAACATTGATCGAATAATACCATTAAAATGTTATAAAATACTCGGTAAACCAAGAATGGGTTTTTGACACTCTTTTTGTTACAAAAAATGTGGACGAGATTTCAGTCACTAATACGGTAATACTACTTTCAGTTTCTACCACTAGATGGCGAGTACCTTAATCTGTGAATCCGCAAGTGGCAAAGTCAAAATAATCGTATAAATTAAAACAAGGTTTGATTGCTGGGTACATTCAGGCAGCTAATAGATTCCCCGATTCGATTTCGCAAAGAATCGCGACATACTTCGCTCGCTCGCAGATTTCTCTGTAAACACGTGTATCCGCTCGAAAGTACGGAATATAATAATGAACCCGCGCCGCGCGAATTGCAAACAATGAAGGGCCTTTGTCCGTATTCATTTGCGTAACCCCTTTGCCGAATTGTCGTCGTCGTCACTCGCGTCAATGTCCCCGAAAATCTAGTAGGTCTATAGCAGCAGCAGCAGCAGCAGCAGCAGCTTGTGTGTACAGCTCAGGCAGCTCGTTTGCAACTTTGCTCACGTGTTTCGTAATAAAAGCTACGTATACTATTGCTTGAGAGCGTTGGGGGTTTCTATTTTGTTCTCGGTCGCTCTCGCGCGTGGGGGCGCCTATCGCGACGCCTATTATTTTAGAAGAATTAAACGCTCGCTCGAGTGTGCCATGCGCGCGCTTCCCTCGCATTCGTTTAACTCGTGAGATTTGCGATTAAAATAGTTGCCGTGTTTGCTAGGAGCGAGCCAGCTGTACGTACAATGCACTTTCGATTCGAATTTCTTGGAACTCGAGCCTGACATATAGTAAAGCGTATATTGGTAATTTTCGGCACATGTACTTGGTTTGAATAATTAATGAATATAATAGATACTCAATGATTTAAACGTTTTTTAACTGGTCGTTATATAATAATTATTCTTGAGAATTACTCAATCCAAAGGGATTTTTGGATGGAGTGACATATGGAAATTATACGATCTACGCTCTGTTTATACAACACCGATATCGATGCGTCTCATGCATCCAAGGGTAGATGCAGATCTTACCAATATACACAATTAATGCATATTTTTTCACTGGAGTTCAGCTTCTTCTCGTAGAACGACTTGAAATCTACGTATAGAACATCCTCTGTTGAAAAATAATTTTCTATAGTTTTTTCCTTGCAACAAAAAACACCGAATAATTTATACGAAACAATTGTCACCAAATTTCTTGTTACAAAACAAGCGCCTACTGGTGCTCGAGAACAGAATTATAACGGTCACACAGGAACGAGTGTACGCGTAATCCTACGATATATTATAGTGCACTTGAAAAGTATGGGCAGGTCGATTGGCTGCAGCAGCAGTACCGCACAAATGTCTCCAAAATCCGCGATGCCGCTGGTTGCTTGCAGGATCAGGCTCTCTCAAGTGCGCGGACGCGTCGTCGAGGCTTGGCACCTATATATATACAAGATGTTATAAGTGTGCTAGGCTATAGTGGCTTATACGTGTTTGCGCGGGAGCAGTAATTTTTTTTTCAACGCGTGTACTAGGTCTGATAATTGTGCGGTGTATTTTTTTGTTGTATGCGTACGACTCTTACAGGCCTTGTATACGAGAGAACAGAGAGTCGAGGAGAGAAAAAAGAGAGAGAGAGAGAGAGATATTTGCCTCTCGAGCAGCAGCAGCAAAGGGATTGAGTCTCGAGAGCTGTATGGCTGCAATTTCAGAAAGCCTCGGCTGCTACACATATACCGCGCTGTAAGTATTCTATACGCGGTCCCGCTCAAACATGTACGAATGTGTGTGTGTATGCTATTGCACACAATGCGCTTACACATTCGCTTTTTCGCATTGTCGTCTTGTATTCAACGTCCTTATATACCATACCCACGTATACACGTTCGTGCGCGAGTGCCTGCCTGCTGCTGCTGCCTCTACTCCTTAGAGCAAAAGCAACATGCCAAGGAGGCTGCCACAGGCACTATGTAGCGCGGTGGTACACACACACAAAAAGGAAAGGGTCAACTTCGTGCTGAAGATCATGCAGCGCAACGAACCTCCTCTGTACTCCGCTTTGGACGAACTACTCGACGAAGACGACGACGACGAGCGTCTTTGAGTACTTCATCTCGTGGTATAACTACGGCCAAGCTCTACACGTGAAGGGACGAAGCTGCTGCGTGCATGTATACGAGTTTTATGCATCGCTCGCAGGAAGGCGCAGGCACCTACAGCTTCTGTTCTTATCGCGCTCGTGGCCTCTTGAGCGACGCGCGTGTACAGCATATATACATGCACGTCGCGTATAATACACGCTTCCTCGAGAAATATATAATATTCTTCTCCTAGCTGTACGATGATGAAGCTACACGAAGGACTGCAAGAGCTGTGCTGCTCGAGACGCAGTGCTCGAGGTTTTTGTCCGCCAATTGGGCCGTTGCATTTTAGATTTTTTTCCCCCCCGCGGAGTATACATAATGCACTGCGCGCCGCATAAACATTTCTGTTTATTTTATCCGTTGATCGAATCAGTTGTCGTAACTCGTTGACTGCGTTTTATATAAATTATGCGAGCTTAATGCACGCGTATCGCATAAATATATAAACCGTGTGAGTGGCGTCTATGTCTCTCTTTTTTCTCCTCGTAAATGCACATTGAGCATGTGTGTGTGTGTGTGTTTGTGCGTCAAAACATATGCAAGCACGAACGAGCGCGACTGCGAACAGCAGCACTTTTACGCATTTGAGTAAGAATTCCCGCCCCGCAGCAGTGGCACACAGCGAGCGCGTAAATATTGACTTCGTTAAGTGAAAAGTCGGAGAGCATGGCGCGGCTCCGACTCTTACACACATACACACTGCACTGCAGCAGTATAGTGAGTCGAGCTGCACACACACACATCACGCCGTGCGGCGGCGGGTGCGATCGTTTTAATCAAGCTGCAAATAATACATATGCGTGCATGTTCTCTCTCTTTTTCTTTCTCTCTCTCTCTCTCTCTCTCTCTCTCTCTCTCGCTCTCTACACGTTCTTTTTGATCAACCTGAATTGCCGAGCGCGGCTCAATTATCGTTGTTTATTAAACCAATTTATTTTCTTTTAGCATTCAGGAAATGCCACGCTCTTGCTCTCGCGCATATAGTATATGCGCGAATGTGTGCGATATAAACACGTACGAGGCACACACACACACACACACACACACACACACACACACACACACACACACACACACACACACACACACACACACACACACACACACACACACACACACACACACACACACACACACACACACACATAGAGAGACAACGCAGAAAGCGCGAGCGCGCGTGGTATTATCTTACATAGTCAGCCCGACATTTCCTGCAGACAGGCAGGCAGCAACGAGTTATTTATACCAAAAAGCTTGAAATGATTCTTTGCGCTGAAAAATTTACCGACTAGTCAGTCGGAGTTTCATTAAAGGCATTCAATTAAAATAATTGCCTCGTAAAAATATGTCCAAGCTTAAAAATTAAGCGTTTCCGAACGCGGCCGATGTCTGCCGCTGCCGCTGCTACTGCTGCTGTGCGTAAATATAATGCAACACAATGCACTCGCGCGGTATCTCGTTTTGCGCGCGAACATCCGGTCCCGCGCGTTTGTGTACGCGCCATAGTTTTTCTGTCAAACGAGTTGCTGCACCGTGTCTGTGTGTATATGTTAAATCAAAGGAATCAAAAGCGAGAGCAAGCGAGAAAGAAAGAGAGAGAGAGAGTGAAAGCAACTATTTATATAGATTTATAGCGATACGTCACGCAGGTAATAATTATGCTCTCGAGCTATAAATTACTCCGAAAGCTGCCCCCGAAAGGTGTACGTATATATGCGGCAGCTTGTGTGAGGTCTTTTAATGAAATAATGACGAATCGCGCGCGTTGCGCGTATCGGGCGTCGAGAGATGGTTTTTTTGCCTCGGTATAATACGAGAATGTCATATGCAGCCTGACTCCCGATGGCGCACGAGAGACTGTGGCGTGTCCGATCCTTTTGATACCGAGAGTAGCAACAAAAAAGAAATGATACAATAAAAAGTGACGTCGATCGATATGAATTTTTCGCGGACGTATATCGGAATGAATGATCTCCGCGGTACAAGTCGTTCATTATTACAGTGTGCGATGTGTAATATAATAATACACAGGCGGTGGGCCCACGCGGTAGGCATGTATGCACCTGAGCGCCGAAAAATAAAGGTGTGCGCGATACGCGCCTGGCGCAAGATATCAGCTATAACTGAAAATACGAGCTTGCCATTTATGTGTTACAGGATAAAGTCATGTGCGATATATGTTATGTATGTATATAAAAGGACACTATTTATAGGAGCGCGAAAATGAAAGTTACCAGGCGACGCGGCGTCAAGCTCGGAGATATGTACGAGCTCCAATAGTTCAAGTTACTTCAAGGCCCGTAAGAGTCAACTTATGTATATACTGCTAGCGCACCTTCGTGTGTATGTGTTTATGTGTATGTGTGTGTATGTCGCTGTCGCGTCGACGTCCGGTCACACAGTCGTTGCAGCAGCAACAACAACAACAACGCATCAACAACAATAACGACAACGATAGCAACAGCAACAGCAGCAGCAAAAGCGGAACCCCGATAAGGATCTAGATCTGCTTGGTTGCGGCCTGTGCTGTGCAGCGGTTGCTTCGCGTTGCTTGCGCGCCTCTCCACTTACTATACCTGCAGTCCGATGCGGAGAAGGACAGATAACCAGTGGTCGCAGCTTATCGCGCCCGGGACTCGCCCTATATGCGAGCTTCGCATGCGAGCTGCTGCACGCGGGACGTTTTTCAAACCTCGAGCGAGATCGCACCGTATTGTATTTATATACGTGTGGGCTTATATGTGTGTGCGCACGAGGTGTATCAAGCGCGCCTTGCGGTCGAGAAGGATCGATTTCGCGATGAGCTCGTTATATACCTGTATATACGTACGTAACTCGTCACGCGCACATGTGTGTGTATATGACACTTTTCAGGCCCCGAAGATGAAGAAGAAGCTCGCACGAGCGCCAAATTGCTCGCCCGAGTTTTAATTGCTCGGCGCGTCGCGAAACGCGTGGCCCTCTATAGATTATTCTATATAGTTATTATTATAGCATTCGTACATTATGTATATCTACACTCTCGCCGTGTTCGCGTCTGACACCGAGTGCAGCAGATATCGTGTGCCGCCGCCGCGGCCAGTGCGATCGACCGCGTGTATGACTGCGGCGCAGGTGAATCGGACTCCGCGATATATATAAATGCTCGTATAAATAAGCTCTTCGAGTAAGGAGAACGGAGAAAAAGATAGAGAGAGAAGAAAAGAGCGAGAGAGAGAAAAAGATGGCCAATTTAGTACTTGCATCTGCCTTCGAAAAACACAGCCGGCTGCAGGCAGCTCGACGAAAATGTAAATTCGCGCAGGATACTCTTGGCCGCGTTGCGAGAGTCGAGCGCAGGGCAGGAGGAAAAAAAAATGAGGTAAGAGAGCGATTGCATCTTGCGCTCGTGTGTCTGTGTGTGTGTGTGCGTGTGCGTATACGTCAAGCATCAAGCAGTACACGCGTATCGGCAAGGACTTTGCAAATTATTCCCGAGCAGCCTATATATAGTATATACGGTGGATCGTAACTGCTGCGAATTTTAAAATTGATACACTTGTCTCGCGCACGTCTCGCCCTTCGCGATGGCACTTATGCGTACAATATACATTCGTATACCCGCATTAAAATACAGACGTCGGATAAGACGCGTACCTACAATGTAATGTAATAATGCCTCGTGCAATGGGAAAACAATTAGCACCCTCGCTTCGCGGCGATATGTACAAATGCGCCGTACAACAACGCGTCTGCGAATCGTATAAGCGCGCAAGTACATTTATGCACTTTATACAGCGTATGCGTGCACATGTTGTACGTCGACCGCCAGACGAAGGATCTTAATGGCCAAGTGTATAGGTCTATACGCGAACTATTCGCGCGAGTGTGATTCGCAGGTTTTAATTGTGCATAATCATTCTCGAGGCGCCGCGCGTCCTTAAACATACACAAGCAGCATTCGTGTCTTTAGGCAATCGGGATGAGCTCTCGTCTGCGCGGAAGGTGCGAGAGATAATAAAGCGATGATTTATATTTGTTTGCAGTATATGTACCGGCAGAGAGGCACAGAGCGTGTGTACAAATATATAATATGCGCACAGCCGAGCGCGCTGAGAAAACAAGTTGTCTATGTCGAAATATTCTCTTACATATATTGTATGCGTGTGCTACGAGTAATATCATTGCTTGTGTGTATGTGTGTGTGTGTGTGTGTGTGTGAGTGAGCTTAAAACATTGATTTACGCGCCGTATACGGAACGAGACGAGTAAGCGAACGGCGTTCGACACTCTGTCTCTCAAGCTCCGGTCTGTATATAATACGACGTTCTTTCCTGCGTTACGTATAGACGCGTTATAATACTTATAGGACGTCTGTTCCGCGCGGCGGTTCATAATTGAAACGTAAAAGTTAGCAACGCAAAAAAAAAGGATCGAGCCCTCGACTTCGGTTGTTGCAGCGTTTTTTGAAACAGAGAGATGCGTATACTGCACACGTACCCGCGAGGCTATAACGCTTAAAAGTGACGGAGTGCAGTCTCGTAAAATTTTGCGAAGCTCGCGCGAGCCGAGCCTTGTGCGTCAGACTCGACGCGATATTATGATGTCCTCGTACGAGTCCAGTCCACCGGAGCTCTAACCGTATTTATACATGTAAGTATATTCGACTGTTAAAATTCTCCTGTGAGCTCGGAGACCACGAGTTTCTCTTTCGACGCATACATACACACAAGAGCGCAAAAAAAAGCAAGGAGCAACATTGTTGAGTCCTATGAGCTGATGCATATTGCTGAGACGCGCGCGAGCGGCGGCTGCTGCTGCTGCTCATAAATCGTGTATGAATTTGCCCGAGCCGTGAAAAATATGCACGCGCGCAAAAGAGAGATGAATTTTTCCAACGGTGCAGCTGCCAAGTGTACGCGATGTACGAAAAATGCGTACTGAGTACTGCGTAATTATGTACGCCAGCGAAGAAAGATGTACAGAAGAGCGGAGTGTATAATATATACTCTACATAGATCGCTCGAAATTCGAAAGTCGATTCGTGGTTCTTAAAACAAATAACTGTTTGGTATAGACGACTCTGAAGACTGTTTATCAATTTACAAAAATGCTGAAGACACTGATGGACAACATTTTTGAGGTGCAGGTTCTTTGCCACTTTTGAGCCTTTTTTTTGGTTTGGCTTTCGGTGGTGGAGTACCAGATTGTTTAGATTTTTGTATATCGTACGCGCCAGTATTTTGCAATTTGTGTACCCTTCTAGAAAATAAATCAACTCGATTGATAAGCCTGAATTTTCCTTGTAGTACTACTTATCTAACGCATAGTGTGCCAAACTTCTCATCAGCGTCGTATCTTCAGTCAATATGCTGCAAAAGTGATCAATTACGAGCTCCAACGTGCGCAATTCATGAAAAACAACGAATTCGACTATAAGGTATCGCTCGATGCACGTGCGCTCGCGCGAGTTGCCGCGAATCGTGATCATTGGGCGCTGTGCGCACGTGCGCAATTCGTGCATACGCCAACGCTGAACAGCGCACCGCGTGTGTATCTCTTTGATATAAACGCGAGATTTAATTAAGACGCCGTTACAGATGCTATCGGCGCTATAATTCTTGATTTATAATGCCTTCGAGCCGTCGCAAAAAAAACGTCTTTCCCACTGGGCTTTTCCGTGAATATTATCGCTGTTAAGCAGCGCGAAATCTATTCGCTCTTATGAAGTGTACCAGTGGCTACTTGGGCTGCAGAATGCTGAGCAGAGAATTACAATTAAGGAGAAAAGAAAATTAAGTCTCGATTTATCTGTAGTAATGGAGATTCTATATCATTCCAGATCTTCGTTGCTTCGAATGGGGATTTCTTGAAAATTAGGATAAAGTCATCTAGCGGATGGTCGCGGTACTTGGGGTAGATATTGGTCAATGTGCAACTAATTTCTAAGATGCACTTATAACGTTTTATCGTCCATTGAATTTGTGTCAATCTTTCTTTAATAATAAAGATTCGCATGAATTTCGAGTCACGAAAAATCTGAAATATTTCCCTTTTTAACGAGTGAATTGGAGCTTTTCAAGAAAATCGAAATCACAATGGTATGGTCGCGAAGCTGCACAACACACACAGCATGTGCGAATTATGTTGACGATTAGTAAACGATCGAACCATGTAAGAGTTCGCTCGCGAATTGCGATAAGCGCGCGACTCTTGGCCTGACATATGAATATAAAAGAATTAGGAGCGCGTGATTTTGATTTGCATACACCACAGAAATGTACGATTCTCCCGCTCGGTCGTCGCTACCCGAGGGACACGAGACTCGACACAAGTACCCGAGATAATTGAGAGATCGTTGCACGGATAGGTCTCGCGCGCGCGCACACACGATCGACGACGACGACGACGAAGCTGCTGCTGCTTTTATGAAGGTGTGTGAGAGAGAGAGAGCAGAAGGGAAAGCTTCTACAGCGCAGGCTGTGCACTCTGAAGGATATGCTGCAAGGTAGTTGCCAGGAATCGCGAATTATACGCTTTTAACAGAAAATCGCTCTTATAGCTAGGCTACATGTATGAGAAGGAGAGCTTGATGCCTAATCTCGAGCATGCATCGTTGCGCGGTGCCAAAAAAGATCGGCTAGAATCAATGAAACGTGATCGGTAATGTACACCGCTCGTTTATACATATAAATTAGCGGCATCGATCCTTATCGAGAGACGAGTACTTCTCATGTCAATTGTGCTTATGGCATTAATCTATCTTCTATAAAATAATAACAATTAACAATAATAATTATTAATAATGATAATAATAGTTATGATTTATAAAAAAAATGATGTGCCTACAAATGAAGCATTTTAAAGCAGCTTTCGATCGGTTGGTTGACTTTTGAATTTCAAGAACTTTTATTAGACATTTTTACCAGAATATTCAAGCAGGTTTACCTTAACCCTTTAACGCCCGAAGTGACTATTTTTGGACAACGTTTATAGCGATAAATTACACCGACTAAAGATTGTTTAAAAAATTGTTCAGATATCATTTCTTACGTAAAATTTAATGTAATTTTCGAATCCGGGGTCAGAATAATCGAAAATTTATTTAATAAAAAGTTATGAACAATTTTGTAAAAAAAACCATGAAATTTCAAGAAAAAAATCTCGTTTAATTCAAATTTCAACACGGAAAGAAGGTTCGCTCGTGCGTCTCACGTATATAGATTTGGTCAATGGCATGTATACTTTATTGTAAAACAGCTATAATTATGAAAATCAATATGGCGATCATAAATTTGACTCCCGAAGACCT
>CACVKI010140590.1:335-14283 GCA_902732785.1 Trichogramma evanescens | reverse complement strand
TGACATCACGTTCACTTAAAAAATGTTGTACCTTCATTAATGATTGACTCATGAAAAAACAATAAAATAAGTGGCTTATAATTTTAATAAATTTGCTTAAAAATGCGCGCGAAGCGCGCTTAGCGACAACTAGTTTTACAATAAAGTATACATGCCATTGACCAAATCTATATGCGTGAGACGCACGAGCGAACCTTCTTTCCGTGTTGAAATTTGAGTTAAACGAGATTTTTTTCTCGAAATTTCATGTTTTTTTTTACAAAATTGTTTATAACTTTTTATTAAATAAATTTTTGAAAATTCTGATGCCAGATTCGAAAATTACATAAAATTTTACGTAAGAAATGATATCTGAAAAGTTTTTTATACAATTTTTAGTCGGTGTAATTCATCGCTATAAATGTTATCCAAAAATGGTCATTTCAGGCGTTAAAGGGTTAATCATTTCGTATACTTGCGATGGATATATCCTAAATATGAGTATAAAAAGCTGTTGTACACTATTTAAAAATATTTCGTCTACTGAAACACAAAATTATATTTCCTTATAAGTTCTAGGGACAAAATATCTTTCCGCTCAATGTAAATCTACTCGTTTGAATCCTTCAATCGAAAGAGCAGTGGTTTTGATCGCTGGGTAGATAAAGTATTATGTGAAAAATTTCCATTGAATCTACAGATCTTTGCTTTGTATATCAGTGAAAGGTGACTGTCAATTAGCGTGGGCCAATTAGTAATTAAGTCTAATGAACAGGTCAGTTAAGTCGTGACGTATGCGCGCATGCACATACACAAATGGGTGCCGAGCACGTGACGGATTTGACCAACTGAATTAACTAGATTAGTGACATTCTTTCATTGATTGACCGAAGACATCAGATTCGGCTTGTACTAACAATTGTTTGAATTTTTTTTATGCTATTACTGTTCGCAGTTGCAGCTGCTGCAGTTTTCTATTACGATCTGCTGAACTCGTTAAAGGCGTATGTTTACGGCTTTGTTGATTCCGAAAAACTGTTGCGAACAAGTGTCTGCATGCCACAATTAAGATTCCAAAATAAACTGTCTTCTTTTCCCTCTTTCTATGTTTTGCTTGATTTTCAGACTATCATGTAAAATGAAAGCTTCCAAAGCTTGTATTGATAAACAAAAGCTGTCGAGGCATTTTTTCCATTGCAAGTAATATGTGTCAAGTGAAAAAAATGACAAAAATTGAATTTTCGCGACAGGTGTTTCACGCGGGAATCGTGTTCGTGTGTTTGCATATACGTTATACAGAATCATTTCTGTACGATACATTTCATACGTACACAATAGGAATCCAGATTTTTTGTGTGGAAATGAAAAAAGACTCCTTTCAAATACATGCACTCAAACATACATAAATGTATTCGAGCTAATCGATCAATAAATAAGATATCTGCACTAATATCATACGAAGTGCATGAGCATAATTTAAGGCTTAATATATTTACCTTTATTATCTTTTCATAAATCGTAAGCATCGTCGTCATTCAACTTGAACGAACTTTAAATGATGGATTTATTTATATTCTTTTAAGATTTGGAAGGTATTTAGATTATTACCTACTCTGGAGTATATAAAAAGGTACTCAAAATAGCGTCGCGGTGCAATAATGAGCAGCTTAAGTCACGGCAAAGCGTTACTCGCCGACTCGCTACTACGCTCGTAACCTCGTGCAATAAACTCACACCGCGACGTTATTACGAGCACCTTATATTCTAAACGTGAATTTAGCACAGTGCTATAAAAAAACGTAAGATACTTATGACTCAAGTAGCCCATTCTTAACACGACACTAGCACCCTCGCTTCGCTCGGGTGCTAACCGTGCCGTGCAATAATGGGCTGCTTCAGTCACACGTATCATAATATACTATTATCTCACCGCATGTATTACCGTATTCCTTATCCGAAAGTATTCATATGCTCTTGTATTTTTTAACTTTATTTATGTAGGCAGACATACTTATGTATGACTTATAATACTAGCATAAGCACGTGTACCCACTTTACACCACCTTACAGTAACCACCTTAATTTCCACCTGGCACTGTCGCATTATACTTCATTGGTTCACTTGATAACTTATTTGCTAAGCTCGAGTTTTCGTTATTAGTATTGATAACGTGATTTTTTTTATGTTTTAGCGGTGGTAGTGCGGTATTTAACAAGACGGTACATCGGAGAATACAGTTCAACTAGTGGTGAGTACAATTATTTTTAAGAACATTTACTTTATTTCTGTATTAACATTAATGCGCAAAAGTGCAATTTTGGGCATGAATTTTCCATTGTTAAAAAATCGTTGATGAAGTTAAAATCTTTTTTTGAAAATTTATATCTATGGGATTTTTTGGCGTGCTCTTTCAGAATCCGGTGTTATTTTTGCGATAAATAAACTTTATCATAGTTTATTTTGCAATTAAAAAAAACGTGATTTTTTGACTTCAATTTTTTTTTCAAAGTCGTGTACTTTTTCTCTGAACCTTCAAGAAACGCGTTACTGCGATTTCTATCTAGCCGCTGTATTTCTAAAATGACGGATTCATACTAAGCAGCGATATAAAAATTCACTTATTTTTTATTTATAAACTATTGACTGTATGAAAAAAAAGTCATACAATAAAAAGTATGCTGTAGAATTGAGTCTATTGATTTCCCCATTATGCCACTTAATAAAAAGTTGTATTTTGATGTATCGATGAACATATTTCAATATTGGCCAATTTGAGGTATAAGAACAACTCTTTTTTTACTTTTATGCTATTTTATGCTATTTGATCATCTTTAAGGGGTTTTGAGGCTATGAATATGATATTTGAGTACAAATTTGATTTCTACATCAAATTTCATTTAAAAAAACATGATTTAACAACTTTTTTAAATTCGCCCAATAAAAGCAGAATAATAAGCAAAAAAGCATCAGAAAATTAAAATCCAAATTTGAGCCTCTGTAGATCCATGAGGGATGGCCCTAGAGAGCTAAAATTTTAAGGATTTTCATTTTTCAATGTACTCTTTAAGAATACATACTTAGTCTGAAAGTCATTTTTTTGACATATCGCGTTTGACGTGGAATAGGCCATACGTACTGTGTAAGGAATATTTTGTTGTGTGACCGATTTGTAGTACATTGCTCCGCGTTACTATACGAGCCAATGCACGCATATTAATACGATTTTTAAGCGCATCGAGTTTGTGTTTCACGCACCGTATGCCTAATGAAAATCGATGATGGTAAATCCAAGCGTACCCCACACCTAACATCGCACAGCTATGATGCGCATCTTGCTTTTGTGGGCTCACTTATAACGTAATGCCATTATATGCAAAAGTTTATACGCACACGCGATATTGAAAAATGCCGATGTTACCTCGGCACAGACGTGTTTCTCAGCGTTCCAAGGCTATTATTTTATTTTACCAACACAAGCAGCAAAAGCTACATAAACTCGCGTACGTGTGTGTTCGTCTGCGCCCAGTGTAAAGTAGAGTACTTAAACGACATCATTCTTAATCAAAACAAAAGTCAAAATAATCGTACCCCCTTTGCAGTGTACGCGACAAGGAGGCTGCATTGAAATATACGTTATTCATCAACTGGTTGCATATTGTATGCACGAGCAATTAAATTCGCACCTGTCGTTTTTCTCTGCCCTGACTGTGGAGAAAAAGGGTGTCGTCGTCAGCGATAACGACTATTCGAAAGCGTATATTATTTAAGGATTGTTCAAAGAACTCAACAATGGCAGTTTATCAACCACCAATTTTTCCCTCAAGTCTTTTAAGTGCACATCTGAAATTACCAGGAGCTTTCAGATTATCGCAACGATCCAAAAATCTAAGACAGATCGAATGAAAATCTCAAGTTTCATCGTACGATAAGTAAAAAGATTTTTCAGAAATGCATTTCGATCTGATTACTACGGTGCAAAACGAGTTTAGTAAACCGATACGTGACGCGCGTGCGCCTATATCTATATAAAAATTTGCGTGTCGATGTTGCACACTTAGACTCGTAAGTTATGCATTGTATATCAGCATTGCGGGCGCAATGTACCATCAGTTGAGCGTAAAAACAAATAAAGAAAAAGACTTTTCAAAACAGATCGTAAAATTACGTGATAGGAGCTCTCTTACTTTGAGTCTGCGCACGATTATACGAGCGAGTATACTATACTGCATATTTGTGTTGATGAAAATTCTGTGCAGCTGCCAGAGCGAGACACGAAGATGTCCTCTTCGAGAGCCCATGTGTGAGTGTGAATAATTATTGCAACGCTGAGCTCGCTAGTCGTTTCGTTATGAGCTTCACAAATGTAGATCTTCACATTCTTTGCTACCGTGAATACATATGGGCTATTTCAAGTCAAGAATGATATCTAAAAAAATGAAAGTCTATCTCTAATAGACCTATGAGGCTCAAGGTTGAATTTTTATTTTCTAAATGTAAGTTTGTTTTTATGGAGTAGCTCTGATAATATATTTAAATAATTATTATTGATATAAAATTTTCTAATCTTAAAACTCCTCTAAAAAAGGCCAAAAAGCCAAAAATAAACTTGTTCGCATGCTTCGAAGAGACCAATATTATACTATATCCGTTCCTCCACAAAAATACAAATTTTCACCAACTACCTTAATTGACGGACCAATGGATGCATTTTTGCATGCTAACATATTGTGTTAAATGATTTTTCCGTTATTCTATTTGTTTGTTTTCTTTTAAAGATTTTGTTTGATCTTTCGAAGAACATATTTTAATATTGTCCACGAACAAGTTTGTTTTTGGACTTTAACGTTTTTTTCTTAATTAAAGGGTTTTGAAGTTATGAATATGACTTTCAAGAAAACATTTAAATTCTACATTGAATTTTACATAAATGCAATCACTGTTATTTTTTTATCATCGCCCTATAAAAAAATTAGAATACCATGTAGAAAGGGACATTTCAATTTTGGGCCTCTATAGATATACGAGAAATGTACCCAAAAGGGGTCAATATTTTAGGATTTTATCCCCTTGATTCACTTTTAAGATTAAATACTTTTTTTGAAATATCAAATCTTATAATGTCTTTAGCGACGAGTTCTCCGATATTGACAAAATTTAAGTATTTTTTGTAACTTGACAAAATAGGACAAAATAAATAGTTTTAGTCCTCAAATTAATAAGAATTTCCATTTTCTATCGAATCATGAACGCAAGTTTGTTTCGAAAAATCTAAGAAAATCCATGAAGGTACATTGTAACAATCTTAACAACCTTGAATTTTTAGTTTTTTGGGCACTCGCAGCATCTTAAATAGTATTGACATTTTTAAGGATTTTATTTTCAAAAAAACTGCTTGAAATATTGAGCCGCATATTATTTAATTATTTAAATTTTTAATTTCAAAAAATATAGTATCAAATTTTTTCCAGATTTTTGCACGTGGCTTTCCAAGGTTTGCAGCCGGAAATCTCCGATTTTTACAAAAAAAATTGTGTACAGTGAACAATAAATTTTGCTAACAATAAGATAATTTACTTTCACGATTTTTATGCAAAAGGTCCTCTAATTGTTCTTTTAGTGCAAACTCAAAATTCATCAGATTAATTTTCTATATAAAAATATATTTTGTAATTTCATTTTTGGAATATATTTTTGCGGTTTTTATCAAGTTAGATTTGGCATTAATGACACATTTTTTCGACCATTTATTGGCCAACTCACCGTATTGGTCATTTAATGGCCAATAAATGGTCAAGAAAACGTTTCATTGATGATCTGATAGGTTACATTTTTACTAGAGATACAACGTACAAATTATTTAAATATAAATTTATACACATGCGCTTTCCAATATATTCATTATACTAAATCGTTCATACTCGAGGAGAAATCTCTTGATGATGATAGCTCGTTAGTTTTTTTCTCACACGAGCTTACTTTTCACTTGGCCAAAGAGTATAGTGTCACAGTAAAATTTTTTTCGCTATTTATTTATAAAGAGAGAGAGAGAGAGAGAGAGAATCGTAGCGTAGAAAAAAAATCGTTCGTCGGCTCAAGGAGACCGCAAAATGACAATTTGAAATCTCACTTGCATCTCTTTCTTGCACTCTCAATGTCGCCGTTGAGCTTCAGAAAGAGAAATAAGGAGAGAAAGCTCGAGATAAAAACGTCTCTTCTTTGGCGTTGTCGTAAAGCAATCTTCAATGTACGTTCAACTACTATATGCACGAATGCCATTTCCTGATGCGCACGTGCTCGTCTTCCTGGGGCACAATATGTAGCATATCATTGTAACATATGAACTTACGCATGCACGTGCACATGTTTATCTAGGTCACTTATGCGTCGTACCATAGTCAAAGTGGATAATAAAACATTTTTGCTATATCATTTTTTTATATCGTTCTTGAAACTGAAAAAAGCAACATTAAATCTATCACACATATTAAGATTTTTCCCGCGAATCCTTACGATGAGCGTATGTATCAGTACAATAATAAAATGAAGAACTATCATGCAAAAATAAAAAAGCTAGATGAACAATTTACTCCTTTTTTTGCTTTCATCGTGAACTTCCGGCACGATGATTATCCGCTCGATACGAAATATAATATCACAGAATTGCCAGCCGTGGTGCATTTCTTTCGGTTGTAATCTTGGCGGCAGTCACACCTGAGCATTATATGGCTGTCGACATCGCATAATACGCGTGTATAGCGTCAGTCGAGGCGCCAGTCATATACTTATTGCCGTCTGTACACACTGGACTCGCGTCGCTCCGGTAGCTTTCATTATATTATGCCTACGCACGGCCTACATGCATGTGCAGTGCGGTATATGCAGGCGGCATGAGAGCACGTGTGTGGCGGCAGCAAACGAGTTTTTAGCGAAAATTTTGCTTTGCAGCGCCAAGGCGCCTGCGATTGTATTGCTGCTACCACTACTATGCCGATCATGCTCATTTTCTCGGCACTTTTGAAAATATTATGCTTACTGCAGGCTTGAACTGTTTCTTGATTTTCAATTTTTTTATCCATAGAAAAAAACAACGAGTTCGCTAGGGTATTTTTCAAATTATTATGAATCACGAGAATACTGAGTTCAAGTAATAAATGTGTGATGTGTTATTAATATTTTTTATAAAATCAAGAGAATGTGTCTTTCAATTTGGAGATATTGAAAATGACAAATAAGATTAAGATAAGATAAGATAAGATAAGATAAGATTAAATGTTTGTAATGAAAATTTTAATATTGTGGGGATAACAAGGTGCATCGTCTAGCATCAGCAAGTTTAGCTCTCTCGTGCATTATATGAACTGTTTAACTTAATCATGTCTCCGTATAAATTGATAAATTATTTGTTTTAAGATACATGTTTGTATGCGCATTTCATGTCACAGCAAGAAAAATAGAGAGAGAGAGAGAGAGAGAGAAATTCATTAAACGAAACTTTCTATCCCGCGTGTTTGTATGCACATCAAACGTTTTTTCATCATATAATTCTTTTAATGCTTATCGAAAAAATAGTTCCGTTCCAGTCTAGGATTTTAATTTTCATAAACAAAAATAGTTATTTATGCAACAAGTGCCCAAAAGGCGTTTTTGGGCACGAGTGTGCGCAAAAAGCTGGGCACGTGTTGCATACAAAATTTTATGCAATAGTAAGCGAAAAATACTTTCATTTTAAACGAGGCATTTTACCGCACACCAGTGTCCAAAATAAGGCATTTTACCGCACGCTGGTGTCCAAAAACGCTTTTTGCGCACTAAAAAATGTGCGAAAAATGGCATTTTTCGTATTACCATTGCATAATAGTTATTTATGTAACAAGTGCCCAAAAGGCGTTTTTGGGCACGAGTGTGCGGAAAAAGACACGAGTGTCGGCTTTGCTGGCACGAGTGGGTTTTTTTTCCGCACAGTGTGCGCAAAAAGCTGGGCACGTGTTGCATACAAAAATTTAATTTAAAATTTTAATTTAACATAACCAATGTATAATTATTGTAACTTTTATAAAATATGAATGGTAAATTGTAGTTTATATTATTTGCAACAATTCAAAAAACGTCATAAATCGCTCTGATACATATAGAAGAGCATTTCAATCTTTGATAACTTAATCAGATAATATTTTTTCTACTCATGGAATTATAGCAAGTGACGCTTTAATTTCTTGTTCGAAATCTAAATATACATATATATACATATATGTACATATATGTAGGACATATTATATGTATTTATATGTTTTTTTTTTTTTAGAAATCGATTTCAGAAAAATTGGGGAAGCAAAAATGCTTCACGAAAAATTTCAACGAGTAATATATAGGATACCTTATCTATTGCATTAATCACAGAATGACAATGAGTGCGCCTCATTATGTATCAAAAACATGTAACAATAATTCATTAATATAATCAAGATAAAAAAAAAGTAAAAACACCCAAAAAATGACTGCATAGCTAAATGCAACGTGCAAAGACGCTGTTGCGTTGTAATTTCGTTCTAAATCTCGAGAAAGGAATGAAGATGGTGATGAGCGACTAAGTTTAGTTACATGCGAGAGCAGCTATGTAAATGAGTCCACAGCGTGCTCCAGCCCCAGCAAGATGTATCGTCGCTCATTTGCTACAAGTTGGACTGCGCTTTACTGCTACGAAGCATTTGCTTAATAATTTGTAACTTTTCCTATCGCTTAGAATAGCTACTGTATAATATGCATTTGTATCTCTTCGTATTCACTGCTGTTTCTGCCGACACTGCGGCTTCTCGTACTACTACTTTTCACGCCAGTACTATCCTCCGATCATTTTTTCCAGTTCTAAATAATCTAAGCTTAGCTTAAATAATTTTTCCGTTTTTCCCAACTTGATTATCAAATAATGTCGTTGTAAATTACAAAGGAATTAATCTTTACAATCCTCATAAAATTGAATAATGCGACGCACGCAAGAGGCAATAACATTTTTCATTCGTCGATGTTTTATAGACACTTTATAAAATTATTCATCAACCCGGGATAATTTCGTTTTTTCGCGCACTGCTACCCGTGCAGCCTATAATTATCAATTTGACCTTTTTAATAATCAATTAAAAACGATCTTATAATCCACCGCGTGCTCGGTCCGAAACAAAGCATGTGTCTTTGCTCGTGACTACGTGCTCATATTCCAGAACCAGTTTTTTCGATATGCTTGGTATTATATGTATGGTATTATACATGCACATACACATGTTTACCATACTATCAGGTCGTCCAAGTGTGCACTGTACATGTGTGCAGTTTGCGGATCGTGTATTGGTTGGAAAGCAAAATAAAGCCAAGCGTGAAAGTAAAGCCAAGGTCAGAAGTGTTTTCGTCTTCTCTCGCATCCAATATATCTATGTCGTGAACATGTGTGTGTATACGCGTTTGCCTGCATAAGTCTGTGTATGTAAGAATATATACACGCACGTATGTATGTAAACAGCAGCGTATCATATCGGATGGATGTGTGTAAAGTATTAAAGGGGAAAGATGTTGCTGCTGCCGTTCCGTAAGTACGTTCCATGTATATCGACCATCAGCCCCTGAAAATGCTTCGGGCGACCCATTAAATCTCTCACTGCTCGCGCGACTCGAATCGAGAATGTGTCTCGTGATATGCGCTTGTTCGCCTGGCGCGCGACTTTTTTGTCAAGTTTCATTTGTTGGAAAATAAGATCGTTTTTTAGTCGTAAATTCAAGATGATTATTTGTATCAGGCATTAAAAAATCATTGCAATATTCCATGGGACGGAAGTTTTAAAACTTTTCTGCTTTCAAGTTACTTTGAGAAGTTGCGTAGAACAAAAAATATTAATGAAAGTCAATGAAAAAAATAGAAATCGTGAGGGCATTGAAGATTAGAGTCAGTGTCAGCATACTCTGAGTATATCTTTTATCATGCACCTATGAGTCATTCCACTTAAGGTGATGCCGAAGCCCCGATTTTTACCGACCGAAGCATTAAAAATGTAAATTTAAATAACTTTTTTACTAGACCGATTTTCGAAAAAAGGCTCTGTGGAGCCCTGTACCAAATTTCATCCCATTTCATTCAACAGTTTTTCCGGAAAAAGGGATCGAAATTTTTAAGCCTGAAAGCCTAAATAAAAAAATTTCGATCCCGTTTTCCAGAAAAACTGTTGAATGAAATGGGATGAAATTTGGTACAGGGCTCCACAGAGCCGTTTTTCGAAAATCGGTCTAGTAAAAAAGTTATTTAAATTTACATTTTACCTTAAGTCTCCCAGCACGAGGCTCGCACGGCATTATTAGGTGAAATCACTCAATTTATAACTCGCTGTAAAAGTACCTAAATGCACCTAGAAGAAAAAAGTAAAGCATAATTTCGAAGGGAACTCGCCTCAACTTTCCGGTGGTGAAGTCAGATTTTCGAAAATTTTCCTTCTTTTCGGGAAAATCGACAGAAAATCTTTAAAGTCAAATATTTCAAAAAACGCATTTTTAAGATTTTTCTAAATAGTCTCCATGGAAAGCTGAGAAAATTTCCTATAAATATGTAAGTTTTCAGAGTGTGCTCATGATTATTACTTATTGAAACACATTTTTTATGTTCGTCGCTGTATTTCAATAAATTTTCAACAAATGTTCATATGTGTGTAGGTATATATGACATACATTGTATACATTGTATGCATGTATATGTGTGCGTATATGTATCGACAGCAAAAATCTCAAAAATGTGACGTTGAATTCATGCATCTCAATCAAATGCATTTATTGTCGATTCCTGCAAAAATGAAGCCAGTACAGCCATTTTGGCAATATTCGTTGAAAAATAGTATATTACTGCCCTAGGCCGCAAAAAACAGAAAAGTCCCAGAGTACGTGTAATTTTTAAGATTTTTCTAAATAGTCTCCATCTAAAGCTGAGGAAATTTGAGGAATTGAGGAGTGACCGAGGCGAAGCCGAGGCCAATTAACACGTGCTCTCGGGCTTTCTTTTTTCGCGGCATAGGCCTGTATACTATTTTTCATACCCCGTGGCCCGAAAATAGCTCTTCCCGTTTTGCGCAGTGGCCGGGAAGTAGTCACTTTCGGGCCACTGGTACGAAATAGTATATTACTGTCCTAGGCCGGTATGCTATTTTACATACCCCGTGGCCCGAAAATAGCAATATTCCGTTTAGCGCAGCGGCAGGAAAATGCTACTTTCGGGCCGCTGGTATGTAAAAAATTTTTTCATTCATTGGTCATAAAATCATTCTTCTACGAGGAAGCTATTTCTTTTTTAAAATTTTTTAAAATTTTTTTTCAAAATTCTCTATTTTTTTAATTTTTTACTTTTACATAGTTAGATCGGTTTACGATTTTGTATTTTATAAAAAAAAAAATTTTTAACATGGTTAAATACATATTACAAAAAATTCTTGAGTATTTCATTTACTCCTTTTCGTGAAAGAAAAAATCGAGAAAATCTTATCATTGTTGGTGTTTGCTACACTAGTCAAAAATCTTGCGAGTAAATCTAACCAAAGCGGTTATCGGAATCCGCTTATAGATCTTTTTCTAACACAGAAAAAAATAAAAGAAAACGTCCCCTTAAAATAGAATTTGTTCATCGGATACAATTCAGTCCAGGTAAATATTTATCTCCATGGGTAATATTAGAAAAATTATACTGTCATCAGTACTTTGAATTAAATTGGCTCCTTCCACCTTACAATACAATAGTGGTTTTAGAGTCAAATCTTATAAAGTCTTGAATTGAAAATCTGCTTTGAATAATTTAGCAGTTGATCGTGAAATCTGGAAAAATTATTGAATTGAGTTGAATAATCTCGAAAAGAACATTTCAGTTAAAAATGTCAAGGCTACTTTTTGTTTTACACAAGTTGAATTTATTCAATGTTCATTTGGAAAGTTTACCAGTTCAAAGAAAATATCACCCAAAGTTTTAACCATTCCGTTATTGATTGCGATTTTAATATAAAAAATGATTATACTATGAATCCTGAGCAATCGTATTAAATATGAAAATTATCACGGTTACTATTTTTGAGGCACGATCGGTATTTCACCTAAATCTTTACCTCTCGAAATAATGCTATACTAAGCCGTTGTTCCGTGTTCGCGACATAGTTTAATCGAGCACGTTTTTAGCTCGTTCATTACTTCCGCAATAATTTTCTTCAACAATTTTTCTTTTTGATTAATGCACTTTACGAGTGCTATGTTTGTAAATTTCAGAAAATGTATGCATAATGCATCGTGAAATTTTAATAAAATTGTTCATTATCCCATCAGTGGTATACTTTTAGTTTCATAAAATAAGTATATCCAAACGTTTTCTCAAAACAATCAAGTTTTGTCGTGCATACATTTGGTTTCCTCTATAAAAAAAACTGCTCTCATCGTTTTTGTAAGAGCTCGATCTCACTCAAACTATATCGCACTTTCGTTTTCAATCATCCTTCCGCATTTGAAGTTGATAGAATCAGGCGATGCACTTGGTGTGCAAGTTGGAAATTTTCCATAATTACTCTCATCAAATTCGTCGGGGGGATACAATATGCAACACAAGCTCGGATTGATTCAAGTTTGCTGAAAAAGGAAAAAATTTTTAAATTCGTGGCAAGGAAAGCGTCACGACGACGACAGTGACGCGACATATGCAACTTCGAAGTCAAGCATATGGGTTGTACATATGTACACGAGTACATATAAAAGACTAAAACACGATTCGCCTTTCTTAGGTATCATATCACGTCATAATGATCATCATACACACACACACACACACACACACACACACACACACACACACACACACACACACATATCTATATATATTTATACATTTATGCAGCATCATATCAGTTATGGCCTATCTTTCGCTTAAACGTATCTTAGCGAGACTTGCCCGAGGGATGTGCAAACGATACATAGGATGTGCATTTATTTAGCTAAGCCACATGCTAAAGCTTTGTCTGTATATCTGTTGCAGATTTCCTGTACCGACACAGCGTTACCATCGACAACGTTAACACCGAGGTCGAGATACTAGACACGTCTAGGTGTGAGGTAAGTGCATAGAACATACGTACGATTTCTTATATTTTTCCGCCTTGTTTGTCGTTCATGTGACAGGAAAAACATTAGTTATAGTATCATGCACAAGTTTCACTTTCGTGCATTATAATAAGTCCTAATACAGAAAAAAAATGACGAAGAAGGAAATAAATCGTTGTGGTTGGTGGACCGACTTTACCCTTTGATGATAAATTATATGATCGATGGATTATCGCGATGTGCACGACGAGCATCGATCTCTTCGTGCTCGACGCTCGTGCCCTTCGAAGGAAATAAAAATGAAAAACGTCGTATATGCCCTTCAAAGTTTTGCTTTAGTGAGGGACTGCAATCATTTGAAGATTTATCATCGCCTGATTGAATATCAAATAAACTGTTGCCGGTAATTCGTCGTTGCACGAATTTAAAGCCAACCATCTCTATAAATTACGTTAAATTATCCTCGATTCAGACGATCATCTTGCTAAGTCAGTTTTAAGGAAGTGAAAAAAATCATCATCGTGCAAAACTCATAAGTTATAAATTAAAATCGAGAGCAACTTGCATCCACCGTCAGTTCTTGTACGGAACAGTAGGTTGACTTTTCCCAGTTCATCTTTTGCACAATATATAAATACCCGAGCATAAACACGATCTGTAGCTGGCCGTCCTAAGCGCAGCAGGCCATCTGTTGTTACTTTAAAATTTAGCTTTTGGCGACGCCGTGTACATAATATTGAGTTGGAATATCATAGATTAACACTTGGTGCTATATATATGGGTCAAAATAATACTTTTTTAAATTTTCGTCCGCACGTATGTCACCGATCTTGACGCGCTTTTGGTATGTTATAGTACATGATAAAAAAG